>APFE030311422.1:0-28444 GCA_000404065.3 Pinus taeda | reverse complement strand
TGGCAACAGCTTGTTATGTGATAAACCAATCTCCATCGACGGCAATAGACTGCAAGATTCCGCAAGAGGTATGGAAAGGACACCCTTGTGACTATTCTAAACTCAGAGTGTTTGGTTGTGATGCATATGCTCTAGTGCCTAAACATCAACGAACTAAGTTAGATCCAAAGTCTAAAAGGTATATCTTTGTTGGGTGTGCTGTTGGAAGAAAGGGATATTGTGGGATCCTACTACGCACAAAATCATCATCAACAGAGATGTAAAGTTTAATGAATCCTCTCTTGTACAGTTAGATGTAGATAGTAGATTGAAACAGGATGATGTATCTGACTTTCAACACATTCAGTTTGATAGCATTTCTAACGATAGTCACGATGACCATAGTTTAGATACTAGTCATGAACAGGTTTCAGAATTAGAATATGAACAGGGTTTAGGTTTAGATCATGAACAGGTCTCAGATACTGATGGGCAAGAAGTTCCTACAGATGGTAGTCAGCCAATTGAGGAAGCGCCAGAAACATCCTTAAGGAGTTCGACAAGAATCAAATGGCCACCGAGAAGGTATGATGATTATGTCACTTCTGTTGCATTTACTACTAATGACAATGAACCTCTGTGCTATCAGGAAGCAATAGAAGGTTCGAAAAGTGACAAGTGGAAAGAAGCCATGAAGGACGAAATTTTACATTACCAAGGCACAAATAAAGCGATATTGTAAGAGCTTCCTTATTCCCTCCTATATTGAAATAATTTCTCCATTCGTGTGGTTCCGAGGTCCGCCTACTATGTCGAGGTTCTTTTTGTTTCAATAGTATTCACTACACGTGTTAGTTATTTTCGTATTACATCTATCCTAGGGGATTCCAAAATGTTAGCGATGTGTCTCATTAAAGTGGATTGTGTGTATAAAGTGTAATACTATTATTTAAATAAAATGGATGCTCCAATTCTGACGATGGTATTTCGACATGTATTTGGGAATATTTGAACAAAGGGGTTTTATAAGCTAGAGAACACTTATACAATTTCTCTTAAGTTTCGTATTTAAATGAAATTACTAGTTTCCTTACTTTCTTCACAACTAATGGCACTAGAAGGTAACTCTCTTGATAAACATTATTTTTGATAGTAAGTTCTTACTTGACTATAATATAAAATATATCTTGTACTTGGCGGTACTTGTATATCTAGTATATTCAGGGTTTGTTATACCATTTTCTTGTATCCACGGTTCTGAGAGCAACTAAGTATTGATATTTTCAATGTTTTCTTTTGCATTCTCTTTTATACAAAGTTAACACGCATTATTTACTAGTTATTTGCACCGCATATGAGTTATATGGTAGAATATGAGGAATGCTTATATTCAGTTTGTTGGTAGTATGCCACAACTAGGATGTTGTAACAAATTGTGAACCTCTTTTTTTTATTTGATCACAAATTCCATAATATTTGTAGTTTCAAGTTTTATATATTATATTATTATATATAATATATATATATATATTTTATATTATATATATATATATTATATTTTTAAAAAAGTATTCATACTTTAAAATATTTTTCTTATAAAACATAAATAAATTATTTGAATATTTATATTATTAATTTATTGCAATATAAAATATATATAAATCTTAACAAAATATTTTAATAACTAAAAAGATATAATTTAAAGTAAAAAATATCAACCTTAAAAATAATAGAAAGATATATATAATTCATTTAATTATTAACAAAAATTTAATGGGTAACATTTCAAAAGTATTAATTATAATAAAGAAAACAATGTAGGTTATAAATAAAATATTTTAATGTTATAGTTAAGTAATATTAATTTGTGTTTAAAAATATAATAATAATTCAAAAATATTTTAGCCTCCTCAATATAGTCCGTGAATAAAATGTTTCAATGCTCATGTTAAGTAAAATATTCCAATGTCACTTATGTATATATTATATATTGTTAAAAGAGAACAACACATATCTTATATAATGTAACTAAGGAAATAGTTTATTAAGTTTAAAACATTTCAAATAGGTTAATTATTTTATAGTTTTGTCAAATTTTAAGCTTTTTGAAAGCAGTAAAAATTAGTTGGAATTATAAGTTTAAGACATGTAGTCCACAGTCCAAGTGCCGATGAAAATTTCGAGTTTAATCCATTTATTTATTATAATATATAATTTAAACAATGAAAAATGGACAAAAGTGATCAAATCCCTAAATATGTAAATATTTTTTCAAGTTTTTCACTCTAAAAGATTTTTTCACCTAAAGAGTTTTTAATGGTTTCAAGGTTTACGAGATCCATAACCCTAGACCTGCAGCTAAAATCTATATACAAAATTGGAAAAAAAAAAAATGTAAACTTGGAGAGATAGAATAATTATAATTACTTACCTAGTGAATTTGAAGATGGTGTAATATAATGAAATATAAGAATATGAATTGACTTTCCAAATATGTAAATTTTATTTGTAGAAATTGCTTTTAACTATGACAAAATTTATTTTGTGAACATTAGTACATTAATTTTCATACAAAATATAATCCATATTATTTTGTTCATGAAATTTTGATTGTATAAATCATATTATCTTTAATTTTCATACAAAATATAATCCATATTATTTTGTTCATGAAATTTTGATTGTATAAATCATGGAATCTTGAACATAAACTTTTGTAATTGTAATTTTTTATTTTTATTTCAAATTATGAAAGGCATTATATACCTAAAGTTACAAAGATTTCAATCAATACAACCTAGAGACATCATACTCTTATCAAACATTCATTTTTGTTTTTGGATTTTACATTTTAATATCCTCTAATACATATTATAATTCTTTTCCAAATGATTAATTCCCCAAAAAATTATCATGGAAATATGCTAGGGGTTTATTTTAATATTTTAACATATGTCAAAAAAATGTATTAAATTAACTGAAAACTATTTTTAAAATATTTTATATTTAAAATATGAAAAGTAGACTTTATATGGAATTTTGATTGTATAAATGATGTAATTTTTAACCTAAACTTTTGTAAAATTGTAATTTTTTATTTTTATTTCAAATTATGAAAGGCATTACATACTTGAAATTACAAAAATTTCAATCAATGCAAGCTAGAGAGGTCATACTATTATCAAACTTTCATTTTTTGCTTTTGGGTTTTACATTTTAATGTCCTTTGCTACATATTATAATTATAATTCTTTTCCGAATGATTAATTCCCCAAAAAATTATTGTGGAAATAGACTAGAGATGTATTTTAATATTTTAACACATGTAAAAATAAAAATGTATTAAAATAAGTGAAAATTATTTTTAAAATATTTTAAATTTAGAATGTGAAAAGTTAACTTTATATGGAATTTTGATGGTATAAATGATGGCATTTTTAACATAAACTTTTGTAATTGTAATTTTTTATTTTTATTTCAAATTATGAAAGGCATTATATCCTTGAAATTACAAAAATTTCAATCAATGCAAGCTAGAGAGGTCATAAGATTATCAAACATTCATTTTTGTTTTTGGATTTTACATTTTAATGTCCTCTACTACATATCATAAGTCTTTTCCCAATGATTAATTCCACAAAAAATTATTGTGGAAATAGACTAAGGGTGTATTTTAATATTTTAACATATGTCAAAAGAAAAATGTATTAAAATAAGTAAAACATATTTTTAAAGTATTTTATATTTAGAATGTGAAAAATAGACTTTATAGGGTTATATAGTTTGATAAATAACTAATTTCTCTAACTCATAGAAAAATAATGTAAAAAATAAAAACATATATGTGTTCTTTTCAAAATTTGATATTTTCAAACCTAAGAACCAAAACATGAGGTAAATAATCTCAAATCTATATGGGAAGAAACAAAGTCTCTATGCACGTAGCATTTTTACTCGAAAAAATTAAATTAAAAAATAATGTGTCCATGTTAATGGTGTGTGTTTGTTAAGTGTGTGTATTCTTCGCCTAAAAATTGCATGCAGATTTCGTGTTGTATGAATATGCACTTATTCGTTTACCTATTGACTTTAAAAGATGGAAAATGGTTCATTTGGGTTTTGAGAGGTGGGTAGCGTGAGGAGGATACAGGGGCCGAGTAAGAGATGGGAAGCGTGGGAAAAATGATTGGCTGAGTGAGGAGAGAGTGAGTGATAATCAAAAGTGAAAGAGATAAGGAAAGAGGGTGAGGAGGGGAGATATTTGTTATTGAAATAGGGAGGAAGAGAGAGACAAAGTTGGAGGGGATGTTGTGAATTAGTGATTGAGAGAGAGAGAGAGGGAGGCTGTGTTAGTAAGAGTAATGAATAGGATGATATATAAAAAGAAAGAGAGAATGGAGTGGGGAGGGAGAGGAAGAGGAGGAGGAAGAGTTAGAGACAATGAAATGATATGTGGAAGAGAATGAGAGAGAGTAAGAAAGGGAGAGGTAGGGAAGGATAATGAGAGATAGAGAGTGTGTGTGAGAGAAAGGGGGAGGGGAGAGAGAGAAAGAGAGAGTTGTTTACAAGAACGTACTATGTGAGGGAGGGAGGGATATTGAAATAGATGATGGGGAAGAGAGAATGATGAGATGGACTATGAGAGAGAGTGGGATGAGGAGAGAGTGTGTGTGCATGTATGAGTGAGGAGGCAAGGGGTGGGGGTGGTTGGGATATAAACAATGTGGGAAGGGAGTGAGGGATATATAATTAGAGGATAAGGGGGAGAGGGTAGGTGGGTGGTGAAGTGTGGGTGAGAGAGTGGTGGGGGGAGAGGAGGATAGAAACAAATTAGGAGGGGATGGAGTGTGCAAAAAAGTGAGACAAGGAGGGAATGAGAGATAGAGAGAGATATGGGGAAAGAGAGAGGAGAGGCAATAGAAGAAATGTTGGTGGGGAGGTAGTGATGGAGGGGGAGTGATGGAGAGAGAGTGAGGGAGGGAGAGAGGGAGATAAAGATAGAGATGGAAGGTGGAGAGAGCGAATAAGAGAGAGAGATGAAGAGATACAATGACAAAGAATGAGAGGTAGATAGAGAGTGATTGATTGCGGAGAGAGGGAAATAGATGGTGTTCCAGACCGTGGGAGAGAGAAGGAGAGAGGGAGGGAGAGAAATACAGAGAGGATAGAAAAGACACATAAAAATTATATTAGTTGAAGTAGATAGATGGAGAGTGGGGGGAGAGAAAAAGAGAGCCAAGCAGGGAGATAGGGAGGGGAAGGAAATTTCTAGAAGGGAGGGAGCTTGAGAGATGGCCGAGAGAGGGAGAGAGAGTGGAAGAAGAGAGAGACAAAGAGGGAAGAAGTGAGAGTGAGGTTGAGAGAAAGAGTAAGAGAAGGACAAATCGACAGTGTTGAGGGATAAGGAGAAACAAAGAGATAGAGACAAATAGACAAAAAGTGAAAGAACTAGGGTGGGAAAGAGAAAAGGGGACATGGAGAGAGATAAAAATGAGGAAGGGGAGAGAGTGAGAGATAAATATGTAAATGGAAATAGAGAGATATCAAGTTGGGGGTGAAGAAAGAGAGAAATTTAGAACTAGATAGGGAGGAAGGATAGACAAATAGGGATATAGCATGGAAGAAGAAAGGGATAGAGAAGGAAGAAAAGATACATAGAGAGACACTAAGAGATGGGAGGATATGGAGAGTGAGAGAGGAGAAAGGCAAGGATGGAGAGAGTGGAAGGTGAATAAAACATAGACAAATTATAGAGGGAGGGGTAAATATATGGAGAGACAATGATGGCACATAGGGAGAGAGATATATATATATGGAGAGGATAATATAGAAAGAAGAGGAGAGGGGGGGATGATACATGGAGAGAGAGATAATGAGAGTCATATAGTGAGATTGAAGGAATGACAGAAAGAGATGGGGGTTGTGAAGGAGGGATATGGATAAATAGATGGAAGAAGAGATAAAGATAAACACATGAATATGATAATGGAAATACAAAAATGGAGAGTAATGGACCAATAGAAATAGACAATGATATATGAATAAATGAAGGAGAGAAGGATGGTACAAATGGTACTAGCTCCATCACTGGAATTTGCATGGTGTTCACATTCGACCACTCATGGTTCTGATCAACAGTGAGGGTGGCCTAGTTTGCATCGAAAGGTGAAGGTCATTTTTGGGGAATTTTGGGCCTCCTCCAAAAAGCTCCAAATCAACAGAGTTTCCTTAGGATTTTCACCCTCTTCACCATCTTGGCAAACTCCTTTCACTTATTGAGATAATTGATCTCTAGGGAGAGGAAATCCGGGCATACAGTTACCATCAACCCCTCTAGGCAGGTAACCGCCATCAACCGAAGGCATTCAATCTGGGCAGACAAGTACCACCAACCCCTCTAGGCAGGTAACTGTCATCAACCCAAGTCATTCAATCCGAGTAGGCAAGTACCATCAACCCCTCCGGGAATGCAACTACAATCAACCCAAGGCCTTATAGCCTTTCACAACTATCTGCAACTGTCTGGCATGCTAAATTTCACTTTTATTACTCTTTCCCAAAGTAATTTACATAATGAACCATATGAACATTATCATTAACAAAATAAACATGCATGCACACAATGCATTTACGCTTAACCCTCATCATGGGTGCACAACATCTAGATTGATGGGAAACATATCTATCATACATATTGTATGCATCCTGATTTTCCAAATAACATAATCATGCATATCATATAACATTAGAATTTCTCATTTATGATTGCACTTCACATTGCAGCAATTTACGTGAGAAGATTTCTTGTTGCCATTAAGCTACCACTACTTAATCCCATCAGCAATGTTAGTTGTAAATATGCATGAGTTAACAAGTATTCAATTTCAAAAGAATTTCGTGAATACAATATTGTCATGTATAAAAGCATATGCAAATATTCATTAATGTATAAATGTCAACAATATTTGAGTTAACAATCTAAACATTTCCAATTTCCCATAGTCTATTGTCTTAATCCACACCGTCATTAATGGAGTATTATCTTACATTTACAATGGCCAAAATTGGCCATGCATCATTACTATAACTAAGCATAATCAAGATGTTCTGACGAACCCTTTGTTCAACATGCATAACTAACTAATTAGAGTACCCTTATTAGAGTGATTCCTCTACTTATGAAATTAGAAGCATGAACCCCTAAGTGTCACACATGCACCAGAGTTACCATTTGATGTTAGATGCAACAACTATCTTAACACTACTATGTGACCTTTTCAGAATAATGACTTCAAGGAGATATGACGAGAATCATTAACATCAACACACTATAGTTATCATTTTCCAACTCCTTAAGCATGGTAAAAGCAATACTCACATGCACCTCAAGTGCTATCTAGTCATCACCAGACTTAGAATCTTCAACAAGATTCTAGCACTCAAAGTCTGCACTATCTGGTCATCACCAGACTTAGTGATTCCTTTTCCCTTACCCGTCTATCCCTACAGCACAATTTTTTTCCTTCCCCTTGCTTCCTTTTCCTTTAGAAGCATCTATAGTTGGGGAAGGTAGTTAGGGTTTACACACAACTACATTAACACAGGTACTCTATTTATGGATGATTGTCACATGTAATCCTACCATGAATGGGTCCTAGAAATGTTACCGACTGGATATGCTTCTACAAGTAACTTCACATTGGAATGCAACATGCATAAGAAATCCATCATTCCCATAGTATAGATAAATTCAACCATCATTAAATAGAGGCTCAAATGATTTTTATCTCACAACAAGTAATAATTAACATAAAAATCATACCATGCTAGTGAATCTCAAAGAATTAGAGGGAAACATCATTAAATCTCCTAAGACATAAGCATATACAATGCATCAAGCATTCATGGTGAATAAAATTAAGAACTCTTCTCATAAAAAACTCGAAATATAGCACATAGAGAGTAAGAATCATCACACACACATTCCACACATGTGACACCAATCAAACCATCACTTGTTTACGAATTGTAACAATCTTAAATCCAATGCAATTAATGCATATAAGTTCTATTGGTTAATCATTCAACACTAACCAATCTCAAATACCAATCATCTTCATGCATCTATGACAAGACTGAATAAAAAATTAGTTATTACAATGAAGTCTCACTACTTGACTCTTTGTATATTTTGAATACCTAAAGGGGTTCTTCTAATGTCCTTTTAGCAATTTGTCATCCTATTCAAGGATGTTCCCCATAATGTATATTCATGCATTGACTCATTAAATTTCGTTCATTGTAACTTCAATCCTGTTCAATGAATGCATCTTTGTTATTGCCATATTTGCAAATCAAAAGTTGATAGTTGATTGTCACTTCCTTAGTATTGTTCATAGGTGTAATGAGCGTTCAATATTGTTCATAAGTGTGACAAAAGTTTTATTATCTTTTATCCTCATCAAGAATTCAATGTCATGAACATAGTTATGAAACAACTTTATTACTTACTACTGAAAGCAGTTATAAACATGAATCACACATATAAGGCCGAAAGTAATGTACTACATAAATCAATATGTGAATGGTTAAACTCATACCTGAGTTAATGCCCATTGGTTGCGTACCTAAATTTCTTTCCTGCTTACCAATTCTCAAAGGTGCCCGTGCTGCAACCTTTACCTCTGATACCACTAGTAATGAACCTCGGTAACCTCACATGTAAAAGTAGGGAGTTATAATTTTTTTATACAAATTACCCACAAGTAATTATCAGATTCACAACTCCACAATTCATCATTATCCATTAGATATAATATTCATTAGTACATTAAGTAAATTGCAATAGAAGACAGTAAGTTGTATAACCATTAACCACCACTGTGGTAGTGTAATAACATAAACTGTCTCATGAATCCTTTCATCCATTTCATTGAACACCAATATACCCCGAAACCCCGCAGGGTGAAAACCAGCAAACGTTTAATCTTATTATTAAAAGCTCGTGAGGGTCTCCACCCCTCACTCAATGGCTTATAAGAGATTTCATCCCTTAACCATTGTTATAAAATCATTACAATGAATTATCATTAAGTTGTCACATAACTAGCTAAAAGCTAATACATTTTCCATGAAACCCTTTTCTTACATACTGCCACATGCAACATTCCTTGTGGCGTGATCGTTCTAGAAATGGACAATTAATCCTTTTCGTGCCACAGTCTTAAACATCACTTTCCTTTGGCACCAACTCCCATCATTTCTTGTCAATGTAGTTGTCAACAAGCTTTGGCAACAATATTAGATACATTATTAATCAATCAATAAACAACCTCTAAAAGTGATCTTTTAAGAGAGTATGGAAAGAGAAAGAGAGATCCCGGAAGGAGAGAGATATTGGTGTAGTCTACAAACACATTGTCTAGTTAGACACCCTTCTACTTCTACACATTCAACAATTTCTTGGAATTTACCTTTGTGCGGGAAAAATAATGTAGCTCTATGGGGGAGAGAATTTGCAATGAAGTTCACTCTTTCAGGTCTACATTTAACGAAAAAACTTGATCATTCTCATGCAGGATATCCACTATAAAGCATGAATGATTCATTCGATTTAAATCACAACAGTGAATCTAAGTAGAGATTTATTTCTAATTGATTTGTCCTGTAGCCAAATTTCAATGCAAAGGTTTTCAACGCTAGAACAAGTGATTTTTCACAACATTCCTCTGTTCATTAGGGGAGCTCTTTGGAGCCATAAAATTTACAGCATTTCTCTGGAAATGGGCATGGTTGTCATATGTCAAGGGCGGTTACCATGCCACCTCTTTCTACACCAAATATTTCTAAGCGTGGAATGCAACCATCTATTAAATCTCTTCATTGAAATCCACATTCCATTGCTGGAGAAAGACAATCTTACAAATATTGGCATCCATGGCGGCTTCCATCACTTCCATCACAGGAACGGTTTTGTTTCAATTGCTCTACCAAATGCAACCCTGAGCTGAGACTTCGAGTCTAAGGTAGGCAGGCCAACACTGGTCACTAGTGCTACACCTAAAATTGTTGTTTGACAGACACGTGTAGCACAAAGATCAAGTTTTGCATCAATTTGTTTAAGGCTTGACATAGCCTTTGCTTCTTCGCTTCTTGATCACAATCAACCAAAATTGTAGGAATCACCAATCTGAGAATAAGCAATCCAATTTTACCATAAATATACACTCAACGTGATCTTGTTTTCTGACTTCGATTCATATGAGATATGCATAAGATATAGCGGGTATTATTTTTATGCAAAACTTACTGCAAAGCATCCGTGACTCAATTTATGCAACCCTATCAACCATTTAAAATGCTCAGCTTCACATATGATATTACTATACATATGATATTCAAATAGAAAGCTTTAAACATGAAACCAACGATAAATCAAATTATGGAACTATGAAATCAAACTTCCAAAGAAAACCTATGATAAGAGTTCTCATAGAAAATTGAAAGATAAGAAAACAAGAAAGGTAAGATAATACAAAGACAATGTAGCCAACAAGAAACATAATACCAGAGACAAGAAATTTGCAAAAAAGAACTCAACCCACAAGTTCTTACGCACAAGTTGAGATAGGCATTCTAAGCAACCTAATTGCAGGTGCTCATACAACCTAGGGGTCATCATAAAATTCAGTTCCTCGGAGTGACAGAGAAACCTATGATGCATCTTCCTTAACAAGTATTTTTTAACTGACCACAAGTTTTCACCTAATATTTCATCAATCCGCCTAGATGGTTAATAAAGCAAGCACATGTTATTATAGATCTATGCCACATCATGACAAAGGAGCAATACAAAGAGTCGAAGATTCTTGAAAATAAGAAATAACCAGTAACTGGAGCCTATATTTCATCGGTGAGCGTACTCTTGAAGACGGTGCAATTGTGGGCCTGGGTAACTACAAACGGGGTTCATAACGGAAGCAATATTATTGAATCCCTCTATCTTTTGCCATGGCTTTCTTGAACCTCCGCCGACAGTACTGATCATGAAAGTCGTGGAAAAATATAACAAGATTCTCGGCGTGAGTACTTCTATATTTCATCTGTAACAATACAAAGAGTGAAATAATATTTAAGATAAGAAATAACAAACTTGTAGCCAGAGCCTATATTTCATCATCTGTGAGCATGATGAGCCTTGAATACTGTGAAATTCTGGACCTAGGTAACCACAGACGGTGTTCATATCTAAAGAAATATTAATGAATCCCTCTATACTTTGCCATGGCTTTCTTGAACCTCCCATCCGTATCCGTCATCAATGCCGACAGTACTGATCATGACGTTCAAGAAAGCCTGTGGAAAAATATAACAGGATTCTCAGCGTGGGCACGTCTATATTTTGCAACTGCATATCCTGGGTTTGAAGGAGGGCCACCCAGATATTATCTCTAAATTTTCTGGTTGTTAGTGTGCCTGCCGTCTAACTCCAGGTAATCGAGAGATTATTGCGAGCATTTTACCAACCCTGTTGCCCATCTGATTGGAATCACTCCGATTGGAATCATTGCGGCTGCACGGCTGGAAGCAATACAGGAGATGTGCAAGAAGGCATTCAAGGATCAAACTGATGATTAAAGGTCATGGAAGAAATGAAGAAATATGTTCCTCATTACTTGAAAAATAACCATCCATTATTCTTATTTATAATAGTGAAAATAAGTTTCACCATTATGAGAGGATAAGTTTTCTAGGGTAGTAGAGAAGTTAGCTACTTAAACTTACTGTTTTTAACGATTTTTAATTAGAATTCTAATATTTTTAAGGGTTTTATCATCATTTTCATAATTATAGTTTAAAATTTTTTTGACTGATATATAAATAAACAAAATTATATTTATCTTAAATTTTCATTTACCAAGTTTTTAGGGATTAATTTTGTTTTACTTTAAAAACTGTTTTTATGTTAAAATGTTTGATTCTCCCCATGATAGGTAAATTTAGGGTTAAAATGGCTTTTGACTAATTTAACTATGGGTTATAATTATTAAATTTATATTTTTTTGTTTTGTTTTATTTTATTTTTATATAATTTGAAAAAATCAAAATGTTTTATTGTTATTAATTTTTTTACGTTTTTTTTATGTAATTTGATGGAGTCAAAATATTTAACAAGACATTACATTACAGTATATGTATTTTACACCATAGTAGATAGGATTACTACGTCAACTTACAAGTTTGAAAAAACCTTTTAGTAATAACCCAAAGATAAACTTTACAACTCAACCAATAAGATTCGTACATTATTAATTTTATGTTTTTTTATTTTATTTTGTTTTTTTTTTTTATTTTTATCTAATTCGAAAGAGTCAAAATGTTTTATTGGTAATTACAATTATTATTTTTTTTTACTTTTTCACTTTTTATTTTTTAGTCTAATTTGATGGAGTCAAAATATTTAACAAGACATTACATTACGCATCTATATTTTATATTTTACACCACAATAGATAGGATTACTAGGCCAACTTACAAGTTTGAAAAAACTTTTTAGTAATAACCCAAAGATAAACTTTACAACTCAACCAATAAGATTTGTACATTATTAATTTTATGTTTTTTTATTTTTTTTTTTTCTAATTTGAAAGAGTCAAAATATTTTATTGGTAATTACAATTATTATTTTTTTTACTTTTTGGCTTTTTATTTTTTAATCTAATTTGATGGAGTCAAAATATTTAACAAGACATTACATTACGGCATCTATATTTTACATCACAGTACATAGGATTACTACGTCAACTTACAATTTTTAAAAATCCGTTTAATAATAACTGAAGGATATACTTCACGACTGAACCAATATGATTCCTACATAGATTTACAATTTTAAATACATTTTTTTGGAACTCTAACATTTTCATGATCCTAGTCATCATCATCTTCATTAAAAAATCTCTTGGGTGGCATCTAAAAGATAAATTTTACAATACAACATGTAAGATTACCATAGAAAGTTACAAGTTTTAATGACCATTCAGCATTGGTCCTAGCTGTCACGTAATCTCAAGAAAAGCAAAAAAGAACTACTCAAACATATAAATTTATTTAAGTTTATTTATTTATTTATTATTGGAACTCAAACATTTTCAAAATATTTATGATTTTCAATTATATTTTCTTGAAAATATTTTTATATTTTATAAGATTCATTTCCTTTTCACACCCTGTTCTTTTCTTTTAATTTTATTACTTGTTTTATATGTTTTAACAAAAGATTTTATATTTTGGATGAATGATATAAAAACAAAAACTAAGATGCTTTAAAATCAAAGTTATACTTCATACTAGTACATACCATTTGGAGCTTTTAATAATACAATAAAATAATTCTCTACAATAAAATTTACTAATATTTATAAAAATAATTTTGTTCCTTAAAATCGACTAATGAGAGATTTAAAACTAGCATTTGCACTAGATGTTGTAATGGAAACACCATAAGTCCGTAGCACATATGGAAGAAGAGCATATATGAAAATAGATGTAATATGTTATGTGATCGAACTATAGACGAATTTGAGCCACAAATACATCTTAATGTTAAATGTAATACAATCAAACAATCTACTCAAAATAGAGGCATGTACAACTTCCTTCCCAAGTGCTCAATCAAATAGCTTATTTTCCTTGAGAGTTGAATCCCAGACGAGGCGTTTGTCTTTCATCCCTTCAACCATACTAAACCATTCACCCTAATATTGTGATGTCCCCATTCTCCACAATCTTTTTTTGTTTGTTTCTTTTAGTTTGACCTATAACTATCACATAGAATAGTTTGTGAAATGGAAATGGTGGTGTATTAATTCCTTTATGGTCTGTGACTAGTGGAAAGAAATCCATATGTGGTATCACGATCATGTGTTTCCATGGCCTAATGACTAACTAAATGACAAATTTATTACAATGATTTTTTATTTGTGTTATGGGTTATTTTCAATTGTATTGTTGTATAATGTATTGATGATTCACCTATTTAACTTCATCCTAGCTAGACCTCATTTGAATATGAAAGAAATAATGTTATAGCTTAAGTCATTTACTTTTTTAATTGTATTTATAAAAGTATTATGGCACACGTGGTGACTTTTGACTAGCTCCATCACTCGAATTCGCATGGTGTTCACATTCCCCCACTCATGGTTCTCATCAATAGTGAGGGTGGCCTAGTTTGCATCGAAAGGTGAAGGTCATTTTCTGGGTTTCCATCTAACCCTAAATTTGTTTTCCTGAAGCTCCTTTCCCTCTATTCTGTCCTTGTCACATTGTAGAGCAACATTATAGGGAAGAAGGGATTCTTTGCAATTGTGATGTATTATAGAGGATATCCACTTCCCTACCACCTAGAGAGATAATGTTCCAGCACTTGGCACTCACAAAAACCATCGCACGACATATTCAAGTATAAATTTTAAATTTCTCTCCGCATCGATTCTTTAAATTTGCGAAATGTGTCAGTTGGTACCCTACTCTAGCTAGTACTCTGGTTGTATTTCTTTCTTCCCCTTATTTTACCCCTTCCACCTGGGTTTGACTAGTTTCTCTCCTTTTTCTTCTACGTGTTTTTTTTTCATGGGGTTCACCTTGGGTTTCTGAGATTTAACTTTCTTGTTCCAGTGAAATGCAGGCTTAATTGGCTTAAATGAATGGAGGTACTCTTCGGACTTCTACTTTAGTACTTAACATAATTTTTATCTTGGCTTAACAATTTGCAGCTTCGCCTATAGAAATTATAGGTTTTCGTTTGGGTGTTTCAAAAAATATGGTGCATCCTCTCCCATTCACTTTAAGATATTTTCTCCTCATTTTCCCACTATTCCTTTCCGAGATTATGGTAGTATTTTCATACTTGCTTCTAAGGAAAAATAGAAATTCATTGTTTTGTTCCAATTCCTCATAGGGAGAAACAAACCCAATTATGTTGTTGCCATGGCAGAGCACCAACTGTAATGAACCCTGGTAACCTCACATGTAAAAGTAGGGAGTTAGAATTTTTTATACAAATTACCCACAAGTAATTATCGAATTCAAAACTCCACAGTTCCTCATTATCCATTAGATATAATATTCGTTAGAACATTAAGTAAATTGTGATAGAAGACAGTAAGTAGTATAACCGTTAACCACCAGTGTGGTAGTGTAATAACATAAACTGTCTCATGAATCCTTGCATCCATCTCATGATTTCCTTCACCGTATTAATTAATCTCATACTTGGACATTATGGTTAGGCCATCAATAAACAACCATCAACGTCAAGGATTCATCATCATGAACTGACACAGAAGGCAATCACACCATTGGACACCAATATACCCTGGAAACCCCGTAGGGTGAAAACCACCAAACGTTTAATCTATTTATTAAATGCTCGTAAGGGTTTTCACCCCTCACTCAATGGCTTGTAAGGGATTCCATCCCTTAACGATTGTTATAAAATCATTACAATGAATTATCATTAACTTGTCACATAACTAGCTAAAAGCTAATACATTTTCCATGAAACCATTTTCTTCCATACTGCCACATGCAACATTCCTTGTGGCATGATTCTTCTAGCAATGGACGATTAATCCTTTTCCTACCACAATGTTAAACATCACTTTCCTTTGGCACCAACTGCCATCGTTTCCTATCAATGTAGTTGTCAACAAGCTTTGGCAACAATATTAGATACATTATTAATCAATCAATAAGCAACCTCTAAAAGTGATCTTTTAACATCTACTCGTCTGCATGAGCGAGCATAACATACTAATTAACTACTACATATATTCAAGTAAATTCTTGTTCTACTTTTCACAATGCTTATTCACACTAATGCACATTTCTAGAGATCTAACCATTAGTTTTACAAGTCCATGTTTCCCTTTAAAACATATAAAACATTAGTTATGTTTACATACAAGTAATAACTATTGTTTCTGCGCCTTTGCACATGCGTTCCTTGCACATAGTTATTTTCCAAGAAATTAACATAGTTTCTCTAACATACAAAGAACACATCTCCATAACACAATGAGTATTCTTTGAGTATCCAATAGCTTATCTTATAGCCCTTCTTCAATATATGCAATGCATATTACCTTCTCTAGAACTCTACCATCATTTCATTTAAACAATTACTTACTTCTTTCTTAAAGGAAGTCATCATAACCCCATTGCTCTATCTTCCTATAAGTAAGCTTCTCATGCTTTTCCTTTCAAGAATTTATTATAGATACCCATCTTTACACTTAAAGAATCTATAAGAAATAACAAGGTTAACTTAACATTTTATGCACCAAAATCAAGAATTCGATCCAACTTATCTAGAAAGACAATCTTTTCAAGAGATTAATATTTCCAAGAATGTTAACATCGATATCATTATTTACAAGAAAGTCAACAGAATACTTTCTTTACCAAGAAAACTTATAAAATATTCAATCTTTTACCGCATGCATCAGCATATTTTCTTTACCAGGAAAACATATAAAATAGTCATCTTTTACCTCATGCATTAACATGTTTTCTTCACCAAGAAAACATATAAAATATTCAATCTTTAACTGCATATATTAACATGTTTTCTTCACCAGGAATACATATAAAATAATTAAATCTTTAACTGCATGCATTAACATGTTTTCTTCACCAGGGAAACATGTAAAATATTTAATCTTTTACTGCATACTATTATGCATATATTATCTATATTTGGTAAGAAATCCTTAATAAAATACCTAAATAAAACAAACATATATTTTTTCTTCAAGAAAGTGAGCAAGTTACTTATGTTATTCATGGCAGCCTCCTTGTCTCCATCACCTCTGTTCTGGAAGCCGAACCCGCCAGAGACACTAGAAACAATTTGGAGTAGCCAAGATAAGAACCCAACAAGGGTTTGCGTAGATTTTTTATTTTCAATTTGGTTTTAATGTCTGCTAACTCCTCTCTTAAAATATATTGGGTAGTCCTCATCTGCCTCATGATTCTGTCTCTTGTGCAGCGGTCTATACATCATTATAGTCAAGTAATAATCTCAAAAGAGTTTCTAGTTCTCTATAATCACAAACTGGATGTTGGGTCCAACGCAAAACCTGCAAATCCACCTCGCAATACGCTCCAACATTTGTCCCCTCTATGCTTTATTTAGCAGTAAAGCCCAGTCTCATCACAGGCAGGCTTCCGCCATCATTTCAGGTGAGCCATCAAGCATAACGATTCGAAGGAGGTAGGGTAACTGGGAGGGAGATGAGGGAGAGATGCGGAGGGTATTGGAATCTTTCTCGCGACCACTTACCCATCTGTCTAGTCATTTACCTCTCTGAGGAGTTTATCCTCTCATCTTTCCAAAAGTAACCACTGCAGTAACAAACCAGCAGTTATATTTCATTCGCTTGTGAGTGCAGCCTCTAGGCTTCTTCTTCTTGTCTCGTTTGGTAACCTTGGGCATCTTCCCTCTCACCTTCTCTGCTCGAGAAAGGGAACCATGAACCTTACTCATTGTGATGCAGTAATGTTGCAAGAACTCCCCAATCCAATGGAATATCGTGGTGTGTCTAAATTTATGTGAAAGGAATCGATATGGAAAAATGAAAGCTCACAAAGGTAACACCGTAAAAAAAAAATACACAAACCCCTACCATCCAAGAAGAATTTCCTTTTTACCAAGATCCCTTTCTTGATTTCCCTTAATCAGTTTCTGAATATCAAGAATCAGTTCGTAACTGATTTGTAACTCTTTGATTTTACAATGAGTTATTTGGCTATTTATGAGAGGAATATCACATACTCCCCCCCTTAACAAGAACACCATCCTCGGTGTTCATCTCTCACTGGAATAGTAGATATTACTCATGATATAAATATCTAAACTGCACAAAAAGTTATCCTTGCTCTTTAAAATAAGATATTTCATTCCAAGAAATGACAATAAACAAAATAGTAATGTTATAACATAAGAAAGATCGTTAGTTATATGCATTTATAACTGCAAACGTATGCAAGTTCTAATTTCCATCACCTGGCCCTTATTCAAATTCAAAAACAAGACTCTATATCAACTTACCATTACTTACCAATTACTCCTGAAAATCATGAGCACTTTCACGCAAGCATTTTAATATTGATTGAACAACCCATCAACCCCTCATGGTAAGTAAGTTGTAATGTATGACTAACAAATTCAATTGCATTAGTCACAATATTTTGAGTCAAATGAAATACTTTTAACTATCAATCAATTGTGCAATATTAGATGATTTTTAAATCACAATACTTTTACAAGTACATTAAAGAGCTCTTCACTTCTCCACAAGCACACTGAATTAATTCTTGCTAAAGACATCCTCAGAGTACTTCTAAAAGTACCAAAAGAGCACCTAGCTCTCTAATCATCAAAACAGTCAATCAGTGCATCAAGTAAAAATGATCTTAGCCTCTACTAAGATGTTCACAAGATTAGTTATACAATAAAGGAATTAAAATTTAGAATAACTCCTTATTGAGTACTAAACTCATTTCGTGTTAAATGTGCATAACATATTTTACACAACTATATATAGAATTCAATTTTAACATAACATATAGCTGATTAGTTAATTTCTTTAGCTATGAGAACCACAACAGGCTAAAAAATTCCCAACCCATGGGAACTGGTTTCCACAACGAGATTGAGTCATTTTCACATCCAAACAGTTTCTTTCATAGAGACCTTACCAGGTCTGACATGGAATTCCACTGGCCAACCAGCTCAAGAATTCTGATGACCACATAGTGTCCAATATAGGATTCCTCTTGGCAGCGTGCTACCTATTCCTCTGACAACGTCCCGTCTATGGGGAATTTTTGGCCTCCTCCAACAGGCTCCAAATCAACAGATTTTCCTCATGCTTTTCACCCTCTTCGCCATCTTGGCAAACTCCTTTCACTTATTGAGATAATTGATCTCTAGGGAGAGGAAATCCGGGCAGAAAAGTACCATCAACCCCTCTAGGCAGGTAACTTCCATCAACCGAAGGCATTCAATCTGGGCAGATAAGTATCATCAACCCTGCCGGGCAGGTAACTGTCATCAACCCAAGGCATTCACTCCGAGCAGACAAGTACCATCAACCCCTCCAGGCAGGTAATTACCATCAACCCAAGGCCTTATAGGCTTTCACAACTATCTGCAACTGTCTGGCATGTTAAATTTCTCTTTTATTACTCTTTCCCAAAGTAATTTACATAATGAACCATATGAAAATTATCATTAACCAAATAAACATGCATGCACACCATGCATTTACACTTAACCCTCATCATGGGTGCACAACATCTAGATTGATGGGAAACATATCTATCATACATATTGTATGCATCCTGATTTTCCAAATAACATAATCATGCATATCATATAACATTAGAAATTCATATTTATGATTGCAATTCACATTGCAATAATTTACGTGAAGATTTTTCTTGTTTCCATTAAGCTACCACTACTTAATCTCATCAGCAGTGTTAGTTGTAAATATGCATGAGTTAACAAGTATTCAGTTTCCAAATTTTTGCATGCATACAATATTGTCATGTATAAAAGCATATGCAAATATTCATTAATGTATAAATGTCAACAATAGTTGAGTTAACAATCTAAACATATCCAATTTCCCATGGTTTATTGTCTTAATCCACATCGTCATTAATGGAGTATTATCTTACATTTACAATGGCCAACATTGCCCATGCATCATTAATATAATTAAGCATAATCAAGGTGTTCTGACCAACCCTTGGTTCAACATGCATAACTAACTAATTAAACTACCCTTATCGAAGCGATTGCTCTACTTTTTCAATTAGAAGCATGAACCCCGAAGTGTCACACAAGCACCAGAGTTACCATTTGATGTTAGATGAAATAGCTATTTTAACACTACTATGTGATCTTTTCAGAATAATGACTTCAAGGAGACATGACGAAAATCATTAACATCAACACACTATAGTTATCATTTTCCAAGTCCTTAAGCATGGTCAAATCAATACTCACATGCACCTCAAGCGCTATCTAGTCATCACCAGACTTAGAATCTTCTGCAAGATTCTAGCACTCAAAGTCTGCACTATCTGGTCATCACCAGACTTAGTGATTCCTTTTCCCTTATCCGTCTATCCCTAAAGCACGATTTTCTTCCTTCCCCTTGCTTCCTTTTCCATTGGAAGCATCTATAGTTGGGGAAGGTAGTTAGGGTTTACAGACAACTACATTAACACAAGTAGTCTATTTATGAATGATTGTCACATGTAATCCTACCATGAATGGGTCCTAGAAATGTTACCCACTGCACATGCTTCTACAAGTAACTTCACACTGGAATGCAACATGCATAAGAAGTCCATCATTCCCATAGTAGAGATAAATTCAACCATCATTAAATAGAGGCTCAAATGATTTTTATCTCACAACAAGTAATGATTAACATAAAAATCATACCATGCTAGTGAATCTCAAAGAATTAGAGGGAAACATCATTAAATCTGTTAAGACATAAGCATATACAATGCATCAAGCATTCATGGTGAATAAAATTAAGAACTCTTCTCATGAAGAAATCAAACTATAGCACAGAGAGAGTAAGAATCATCATACAGACATTCCACGCATGTGACAGCAATCAAACCATCACTTGTTTACGAATTGTAACAATCTTAAATCCAATGCAATTAATGCATATAACTTCTATTGGTAAATCATTCAACATTAACCAATATCATCTACCAATCATCTTCATGCATCTATGACAAGACTGAATCAAAAATTGGTTATTACAATCAAGTCTCACTACTTGACTCTTTGTATGTTTTCAATATCTAAAGGGGCTCTTCTAATGTCCTTTTAAAACAATTTCTCATCCTATTCAAGGATGTTCCCCATAATTTATATTCATGCATTGACTCATTAAATTTCGTTCATTGTAACTTCAATCATGCTCAATGAATGCATCTTTGTTATTTCCATATTTGCAAATCAAAATTTGGTAGTTGATTGTCACTTCATTAGTATTGTTCATAGGTGTAATGAGCGTTCAATATTGTTCATAAGTGTGACAAAAGTTTTATTGTCGTTCATCCTCATCAAGAATTCATTATCATGAACATAGTTATGCAACAACTTTATTATTTACTACTCAAAGGAGTTATAAACATGAATCACACATATCATTCCGAAAGTAGTGTACTACATAAATCAATATGTGAATGGTTAAACTCATACCTGAGTTAATTCCCATTTGTGGCATACCTCAATTTCTTTCCTGCTTACCAATTCCCAAAGGTGCCCGTGCTGCAACTTTTAACTATGATACCACTTGTAATGAACCCCGGTAACCTCAAATGTAAAAGTAGGGAGTTATAATTTTTGTATACAAATTACCTACAAGTAATTATGAAATTCACAACTCCCCAATTCCTCATTATCCATTATATATAATATTCATTAGTACATTAAGTAAATTGAAATAGAAGACAGTAAGTTGTATAACCATTAACCACCACTGTGGTAGTGTAATAACATAAACTATCTCATGAATCCTTGCATCCATTCCAAGAATTCCTTCACCATATTAATTAATCTCATACTTGGACATTATGGTTAGGCCATCAAATAAAGAACCATCAACATCAAGGATTCATCATCATCAACTAACAGAAAAGGAAATCACACTATTGAACACCAATATACCCTGGAAACCTCGTAGGGTGAAAACCAGGAAACGTTTAATCTTATTATTAAACGCTCGTGAGTATTTTCACCCCTCACTCAATGGATTATAATGGATTCCATCCCTCAACCATTGTTATAAAATCATTACAATGAATTATGATTAAGTTGTCACATAACTAGCTAAAAGCTAATACATTTTCCATGAAACCCTTTTCTTACATACCGCCACATGCTACATTCCTTGTGGCATGATCGTTCTAGGAATGAACAATTAATCCTTTTCTTACCACAATGTTAAACATCACTTTCCTTTCGTGCCAACTGCCATCATTTCCTATCAATGTAGTTGTCAACAAGCTTTGGCAGCAATATTAGATACATTATTAATCAATCAATAGACAACCTCTAAAAATTATCTTTTAACATCTACTCATGTGCATGAGTGAGCATAACATACCAATTAAATACTACATATATTCAAGTAAATTCTTGTTCTACTTTTCACAATGCTTATTCACACTAATGCATATTACTATTTAAGATATATAATCATTAGTTTTACAATTCCATGTTTCCCTTTAAAACATATAACACATTAGTTATGTTTACATACAAGTAATAAACTATTGTTTCTACGCCTTTGCACATGTGTTCCTTCCATAGTTATTTTCCAAGAAATTAACTTAGTTTCTTTAACTTACAAAGAACACATCTCCATAACACAATGACTATTCTTTGAGTATCCAATAGCTTATCTTATGGCCCTTCTTCAATATATGAAATGCATATTCCCTTCTCTAGAACTCTCCCATCATTTCATGTAAACAATTACTTACTTATTTTTAAAGGAAGTCATCATAACCCCATTTCTCTATCTTCCAATAAGTAAGATTCTGATGCTTTTCCTTTCAAGAAATTATTATAGATACCCATATTTATGCTTAAAGAATCTAGAAGAAATAACAAGGTTAACTTAACCTTTTATGCACCAAAATCAAGAATTCGATCCAACTCATCTAGAAAGACAATATTTTCAAGAGATTAATATTTCCAAGAATGTTAACATCGATTATCATTATTTACAAGAAAGTCAACATAATACTTTCTTTACTAAGAAAACTTATAAAATATTCAATATTTTACCGCATGCATCAACATAGTTTCTTTACCAAGAAAACATATAAAATAATCATCTTTTACCACATGCATTAACATGTTTTCTTCACCAAGAAAACATATAAAATATTCAATCTTTAATTGTATGCATTATCATGTTTTCTTCACTAAGAATACATATAAAATAATGAAATCTTTAACTGCATGCATTAACATGTTGTCTTCACCAAGGAAACATGTAAAATATTTGATCTTTTACTGCATACTATTATGCATATATTATCTATATTTGGTAAGAAATGCTTAATAAAATACCCAAATAAAACAAACATATATTTTTTCTTCAAGAAAGTGAGAAAGTTACTTATCTTATTCATGGCAGACTCCTTGTCTCCATCAACTATGTTATGGAAGCCGAACCCACCAAAGACACTGGAAACAATTTGGAGTAGCCAAGAGAAGAACCCAACAAGGGTTTGAATAGATTTTTTAGTCTGAACTTGGTTTTAAAGTCCACTGGCTCCTCTCTTAAAATATATTGGGTAGTCCTCATCTGCCTTGTGCTTATGTCTCTCGTGCAATGGTCTATACATCATTATAGTCAAATAATAATCTCAAAAGAGTTGCTAGCTGTCTATAATCACAAACTGGACCTTGGCTCCAACGCAAAACCTGCAAATCCACCTCGCAATAGGCTCTAGCGACTATTCCGTCTATGCTTTATTTAGCAGTAAATCCCAGTCTCGTCACAAGCAAGCTTCTACCATCATTTAAGGTCAGCCGAGGAGTTTGGCCTCTCATCTATCCAAAAGTAACCACTGCGGTAACAGACCAGTGGTTGTATTGCATTCGCCTATGAGCACGGCCTATAGGCTTCTTCTTCTTGTCTTGTTTGGTCACCTTGGGTGTCTGCCCTCTCACCTTCTTAGCTCGGGCAAGGGAACCATGAACCTTACTCATTGTGATGCAGTAATGTTGCAAGAACTCCCCAATCCAAAGAAATATTGTGGTGTGTCTGAATTTATGTAAAAGGAATCGATATGGAAGAATGAAAGCTCACAAACGTAAGACCATGAAAAAAATACACAATCTCCTACCATCCAAGAAGCGTTTCCTTTTTACCAAGATCCCTTTCTTGATTTCCCTCAATCAATTTTCGAATATCAAGAATCAGTTTGTAACTGATTTGTAACTCTTCGATTTTACAATGAATTATTTGTTTATTTACGAGAGGAATATTACACCAACCTTTTTCATGCAACAGAGTGTACTCAACAATTTTACTTAGTTGTTTTCGTTGAATAATAACCTCCTGTAATTAATTCAACGTGGCTCTACTTTTCAATTTTTATTTTTTCGTGCCTACATATATATTTGGCACGAAAGTTATTGAACTCATTTCTTCTTTCTGTTTTGGTGCTAAGGCTCTTTGGAGAGGATGTGTTCATCTGCATCCCAGGTAACAAAATAACTTCTTACCTTTACGCACATACTAGTTCTTTTGTACATAGTTTAGTTTTCTTTAACTAGAACTCATGCTTATTTTTTACTAGTTTGAAAATTTTCATTACCAAGGCACAAATAAACCGAAATTGTAAGAGCTTCCTTATTCCCTCCTATATTGAAATAATTTCTCGATTCGTGTGGTTCTGATGTCGGCCTACTATGTCGAGGTTCTTTTTGTTTAAATGGTATTCACTACATGTGTTAGTTATTTTCGTATTACATCTATCTTAGGGGATTCAAAATGTTAGGAATGAGTTTCATTAAAGTGGGTTGTGTGTATAAAGTGTAATTCTATTATTTAAATAAAATGGATTCTCCAATTCTAACGATAGTATTTGGACATGTATTTGGGAATATTTGAACAAAGGGGTTTTATAACCTAGAGAACACTTATACGATTTCTCTTAAGTTTCGTATTTAAATGAAATTACTAGTTTCCTTACTTTCTTCACAACTAATGGCACTAGAAGGTAACTCACTCTTGATAAACATTATTGTTGATAGTAAGTTCTTACTTGACTATAATATAAAATATATCTTGAACGTATTTGGAGGTACTTGTATATGTAGTATATTCATGGTTTGTTATACCATTTTCTTGTATCCATGGTTCTCAGAGCAACTCAGCATTGATATTTTCAATGTTTTCTTTTGAATTCTCTTTTATACAAAGTTAACACACATTATTTACTAGTTATTTGCATCGCATATGAGTTATATGGTAGAATATGAGGAATGCTTATATTCAGTATGTTGGTAGTATGCCACAACTAGGATTTTGGCTTTTGATTCTTTTGCTTACATGTTGTAACAAATTGTGAACCTCTTTTTTTTTATTTGATCACAAATTCCATAATATTTATGCTTTGCACTGCCTATAGGTTTTGTCGATATGATTTATCTTCATTTTCACAGCACACGATCATGTAGTCCAATATTAAGTGTAGTATTAAATATGTTTTTTTCTTAATTATCTCTTCCCCATGCATTATTAAGGCTATGATGGGTTTGTCCTACGTTGAATATTGAACACACAGTTCAGAATTCGTATGGGATTAATTTATCACCTGACCCTACTTCCTCTCTCAAATCATACCTCCTTCTAAAGGGGATAGCATGTATTCTCATGAATCCTAAGTCCTAGTGTACTTACAACCTGTATAAGCAATGTTAAATCTTTCAGACCTATTATATGCATAAACAATAATTCTAGGCATAATCACATACTAATAATATTTCTCGAACTTATTTAATACCTCTCAAATTCTATAGAACCGTTTAATCTTGAATGCATGCGCTTGCATATGTAAGGAAATTAAGAAAATCCACAACGAGGAGTGAAATCTAACCCAGAACTGCATAGTAGTCATCAAAACATATTAATTAAGGTGTTTACCATACATGCATCATTGATTGAGTACATATACTATTCTACTTCTAGAATACACATTCATTTATTGATGATCATCTAGAAAGAATAAATAAAACATATAAAATATGCCTAACAATTGTTAAAGACTTTTAATAAAATAGTATAGCTAGAATTGCAACCATATTCGCTACTTGAAAGTTACCCAAGATTGAAACATGTTCCTCCTAGCCATGAACCACCTCCACCAATTTCCCCCAAGATATGTTATGTTTGCCAATGGAATCAACAAGCCACATTGATTCCTCAGTTATTTCTTTTATAATTTTCTTTTCGAGTAGATTTTCTTTTATCATTGTCTTGCCTTTTGGGTCTTTCAATGCATTTTCCTAGTATGTTTCTCTTTTTTTTTTTGAAAAAAGGTTCTTTCCCTTTTTCCTAAGGTCTACCTTTCTCTCCCATAACACGTTTTTCACCCCTAATTATTATCTTTCTCCAACTATGTCATTTAATAGATATTTCTTTCCCATCATATTAAATCCTGTCTATTTCTCCTAGGGATTTTTTTCTGGAGATATTTTGGGGAATATTTATCTTGAAATTTAACAACCAATAACTATTTCCTTCTTGGAAAGAATCCTATAACTATAATTCTTACTTCCTGAGTAATTTCCAACATTTTATTTTTTGATAATAGTCTATTAATTAGATCGCAATAACATTGTTGATCACCTCAGTTCACAAGTCTATCATGCCTTCCTGGTGATTCAATCTAAAGCAACACATATCGAAAAATAGAGAATCATTAACATTGAAAACTAAGGGGTTTTACATCTTCACCCCCTTTTATTAAAAAATGTCCTCGGTGTTGGATGTTCAAATTCATTCCTTTTACAATAGTTTTGGAAAGACCTCCTACATTTTTCTTTCCATCTCTCAGGTGGCCTCCTTAGGTATAAAGTGTGTCCACTACACTTTAACATGAGTGATGGCTCATTTCCATAGTAAGATCTATCCCCTATAGAATATAAGAAGTGGCTCTACGAGGAAATATCCTTCAAGTTCCACCTTTATCAAGTTTCAATCAATTATATGAGAATTATCATGGGCATATTTTTTTAGTAAAGATACATGAAAGACATTGTGTACTTTATATGGCTGGGCAATTTCAACTAATATGCTATTGGTCCAACCCTATCCAAAATCTCAAAAGACCCACAAAACTGTGGTGCTAATTTCGCAGAGGTTCCCATCCTTAAGGTTGTTTTTCCTTGGTTTGACTTTTCTGTATACATGTTCTCCAACCTTAAATTCCTTGTGGGTTCTCCTTCTATTAATATAATTTTTTTGTCTATCATGTGCAGTTTTTATGCTCTATCTAATTTTTTCACTACTTGTTCCATTTCTTGTAATGTGTCTAGTGCGAAAATTAACTTTTTCTCCAAGATGAAAGGTGTGTGGCATTTTCTGTGGTATAAGGCCTCAAAGGGAATCATCATTATATAAGCCTGATAAATGTTGTAGGAAAATCAGACTAATTGTACAAATTGTTCCTATTTACTTGGTATGTCCATTAAATACATTCTTAACATATCCTATAATATTTGATTGGTCCTCTTCATCTATCCATCAATTCAAGGGTGATAAGCAATACTAAAATTAAGTTGTGTCCTCATTCCTAAAAACAAAGCCTTCCAAAAGTTGGAAGTAAATTTAGCACCTGTATCAGATTTTATCATTTTTGGTATCCCATGTAGTCGAAAAATATTATTCATAAAAATATTTGCAGTCTGATTTTTTCGAAAAGTAGACTATAGAGGTAAAAATTGTGTTACCTTCCTTACTGTGTCCAAAAACACCATGATGGAGTCATGTTGAAGTCTAGTTTTTGGGAATCCTATAATAAATTCTAACAAGATCACCTCCCATTTACATTTGTGGATGGGTAGTGGATTCAATAGTCTAGTTCGGTGTTTGTGCTCTACCTTCACCTGCTAACATTCTAAACATTAGGACAAATATTATATTGTATCCCTTTTCATGTGAAGCCAATAAAAATCATTCCTTAGTGTCGTTATCATCTTTTGACATTCATCTAGCATAGTATTTATTATGCTCATCTAATATCATTTATTTTAGAACATTTACATTTAAAACAAACAATTTATTTTTGTAGGTTAACAAATTTGCTGAATTTTTAGTATGACCAGGAATTTCGACCAATTTCAATTCATGTTGAATTTGTTGATAGATTTGATCTTCCCATATTGAATTTCAGATATGTTCAGTGAAATTTGTAATTACACTGCTAGCAAAAATTTCCATAATAGCATTTGCATGTCTACTTAAGATATTTTCTAGTTTATTTTCTATACCCTTAATGTGTTTTATATCAAATTCAAAATCACCCAGAAAATCCATCAACCTAACTAGTCTAGAATTAAGACCTTGTTGGTTGAAGAAAATATTTTAAGCCAATGTCATATGTTATACTTTTTAGCCAATAGCTAGTGCCTCCACATATTTTAAGCATGTACCAGAATAGCCAAATCTAAATTATACAATGCTTAGTTCCCTTCACATGGTTTTAGTGTTATAGGGATTAACACATAATCAGTTGTGGCTAGAATACCCTCAAGGATATTCTTGGGATCGAAGGTAGACTATTTTAGAATAAGTGAAACTTTCACAAAGTAGTATAAATATATCTATATCAA
>APFE030311415.1:0-14876 GCA_000404065.3 Pinus taeda | reverse complement strand
GCACCTTTCCCTTGTTTTGGATTCACAGACCCAAAGTCTTGCTTCTTATGTTTAAACTTTTGCTCGACCTTGACAGCATATCGGTATGCCGTGCTGAGCGAGGAGATGTTCAAGAATTCTATTTCTTCTTGGATGTACTTGTGCAGGCAGCCACGATAATTGACTACCAAATGCTTCTCTGTATCCTTGATACCCAACTTTGTGAAAGGGTATGGAAAATATTGGTAAACTTCGGTACGGCTTGGTCCCTTCCCTGCCGTAGCGTGGTCCACTTTATGTATTGATCCTCATAGCTTCCGACATGGTAGTATTGCTCCTTGATGGCATCCTAGAATGAATTCCAAGTCGGTGCAACTGAAAATAGTGAGCTTGTATTTAATCCTTCTGATCACTGTAGGTTTCCCACCAATCCTTGACGTGGGGTGTTGCTTTGAGAAGAGTGAAAATAATCTTTTCCCTACTGGAAAAATCATGAACAAAAAAATAACCCTCTAGCACATTTAACCATTTATTGATGGCATCTGCATTTATCTGACCCTCGAATATGGGGATTTCAAAATTAACTTGTACCTTAAATGGTATGGCATTTCCAGAGTTGCTGTTGGAAGCCGATACATTGCCCCTGGGTAGCCGCTAAAGGATTTGGGCAAAGTTTTCCATCATCGCATTCCTTTGTCCCTCGAGGGCTTCTTCAAGCAAGATTTTGATAAGATCTCCTACCCCCTCGTCTTTCTTTTCATCTACCATGGGAGGCCATCAGGATTTTGGAGGCTGGTCTTGCAAAGGTTTGACCAGTTCAAGCCCTAACTCCTTATATCCCGACCTCGTTGGGGACATGCAAAGAAAAATAGAGAAGAAAAGCAGACCGCTTTGATACCACTGATCCAGATTTAAACAGGAACGCAAAAAATTATAGAGATAACCATAAACATATAGATGCAACGGAAATAATACTTCATTTCATTAATATAAAATACTGAAATATGCTTACAAACAGGAATGGAAATAAACCAACTAGGGCGATGGTAGCTTATCTCTAAGAAGAGATGTGGCGGCGACATGCCTTTGAACTGTCTTACAATGATGCTCAAGGGCCTTTTTATTATTGAACAATAAGAGAAAACCCTAAACAACCAAAACCCTAACCTGAGGAGATGTAACACCAAGAGTTTGTGGGCCTCGTTGGGGTGAGTTGGACAACCAACTTCTCGGGGTCACGAATTGGTCATATTATCTCCATTTGATGCACATGATAGCCCGTTGGAAAGATCTCTTTGAGGATTACGACAGGAAAGATGATTTTAGACATAAAATCACTGGCAGTAGATTTCCCAAAAAATGTTGGTATATTTCCCAAAAAACGCCGTTTAGGGCCTCAAAACGACTGCAGAAGTTTAGGACCCGAAAAACTGCTAAAAATAGTAAAGTATGCTATAATTAAGGAAACTGAAAAAACTGAAAGAAGCATTGGTGGGGATCCAAGTGGAATTAGTGGGTGGCCACCAATATCCACCTGGATCATTCCTCCCCCCTTAGGAAGCAATGGTCCCCAGTGTGTTGAGTTCCTCCATGAGATGAGGGAACTTCTATTGAACTTGGTCCTTGGTGAGCCACTTTCCCTAGTGAAGGAGTTGGCCTGCTTTGACAACTTGATACAGTTGGATATTCTGTTGGAGAGTGTGCTTGATCTGTGTGTAATGATCTGATCAATTGCAGCTTGTTCCATGCAATTTGGATTTAACTCTGTGGATGTGAGCTGTTCTGCAATGTCAGATGTGTCTAGTAATGGTGGAAAGTATGGCCGAAGGCGGTCCACATTGAACACTGGGTGCAGGCCAAGGAATGGGGGAATGCTGAGCTCAAATGCATTGTCTCGCATAGCCTTGGTAATGGTGTAAGGACCATATCAGAGTGGTTTGAGTTTCCGATAGGCTGCAGTAAGGCATTCCTTTTGCAAATTCAACCAGACTTTGTCGCCCACCTAAAACTTGGGTGGCACCCGATGTTGATGATGTCGTTGGTTATACTTGGCATTTGATTTCTCCAGAATGTCATGGACCTGCTGGCGAATATGTTGGATGTGTTCAATGAAGTTGTTTGCCTTATCTATTTTGGACTGTACGTGAGCCAAATCTACATGAGTAGCTGCAAATGGTAGGGCCACATAAATGGGACATAGTAGCTGGAATCCCAAACCCACCTGAAAAGGGCTGTGGCCAGTTGAGATGTGGAGAGCCTGGTTGTAGCTGTGCTGAACATAGGGGAGGCTTCGTCCCATGTGCGTGGATGCTTTGAGTTGTACATGTGCAAAATGTGTACGATCATCCTATTGACGAACTCTGTCTGGCCATCTGTTTGAGGATGGAAGGCTATGGACTTAGTGAGTTTGGTGTCTAGCATCGACCAGAGACTGGACCAAAATGTACTGAGGAACCTGCTATCCGGATTTGAGATGATAGATTGTGGGATCCCAAAGTGTACCCACACTTGTTCGAAGAAGAGTTTAGCAGTGGCTTCTGCTGTGATATTCTTCTTGCAGGCTACCATAATGGCCATCTTCCAGAACTTGTCGATGATGAAAAAAACACAGTCATTTCGATGCTTAGTGGAAGGAAGGCTTGACATGTAATCCATCGAGATGGATTCCCAAGGTCGACTAGGGGTAGGCAGCAGGGTATAGAGTCCTTGCTTTTTGCTGGTTGGTTTGGCAATGGCATAGGCAGTGCATGATCTAATGTACTTCCCGACATCCTGTCGAAGATTCGACTAATAGAAATACTTCTGGGTGGCCACCAATATCCACCAATATCCACCTGGATCAATTTGAGAGGGAAGATAGCAGGTTTTAGGAAGAAAAATTCAACATCTCTAGATTCCAAGGTAGATGATCAACATTTAAAAACAAATTTCCAAATTTGAAGGTTGAAGATTTTCCAGTAGTTCTAGATTTCCTGAAATTTTCCAGCAATTGATTTTATCTTTAATATATTGTTCATATTTTTCTAGAAATTGTGAGATATTATTTTTCAATCATTTCCCTTTTGGAATCTGAAGTTAGTTTAGTGGAAATTCTATAAATATGTTGTAATAAGATTGAGAATAGTTTGTAATTTGTATGAAGAAAGGAGCCATATTTTCATGTAAGTTGTACTGAAGTGATCAATTTGCAATAATACAAAGAAGTTTTGTTCCAGGATTTCATGTCAAACCATTTGGTTATGTAATTTTCTCATGTGAACTCGTTATTTTCTCATTTTTCCATATTTCTTTAGTCTCTATTGTTTCAAGAAGATTAAGGGCTAGAATTTCTTAAGTGTACTATATTTTGGCTTGTAAACAATATAAATGGTTTCACTCTCGTGTTAAGTATATAGTTCATCTTAGCATGCTCCATATTTAATTGAAACTTAAATCATTTCCATCTTACAAACTCCATAAATACCTTAAAAGATCCAAAATTTTGTCTATCCTACCTTATTACAGCCGCTATGTTATTTTTATATTTGATCACCCTAAGATTCATGACTCCATGCCCAATGAGCTTTCCCTGCAAATTTCAACCAAATATTTGAAAAACCAACCTCAAAACCCAATAACTAGCCTAATATCTAAAACAAAAATATAAATCCGAAAGGTAGATCCCTCTTTGAAGCTAGAAGGGCTAGATCCTAGCCTTTCAAGTGGTTTTGTGGTTACCTCTGGGTTTCTCTCCCTAGTCTTGGGAAATTATAGAGTGATAACAAGGCCTGTGGACTACTACAATGCATAAAACCTCTCTATTTTTTCTTTCCTTATCCACTATCAGCTACTCTGTTCATTTATGGATACAAAATTTATTAAATAGAATATAAGTACTTTCCTCCTAGTTTCCTAGCTATAATAGAACCTAGTAGCCTACTATTAGTTAAGTTTGAATCCTTTAACTCTTAGCTAGAGTTAATTTATTCACTTTTCTAGAGTCCTTTTCATCATTATAATGTGGCTATCCCCTTTTACATTAATAATGGGTATTGACATGGCATCCTCTCAAATTATGGTGGTTATTTTTTATAGGTCAACCTATGGAGGGAATAACTTTCTCGTATGATCTCTAATCGAGGTATTACTTGCACCTTTTAAAATGTATTAATGTGTGTGTATTATCCTATTTTTTTAATGAATTTAAAGCATACTTCAGACTATCCATCTACACTAATAGAACTTTATTTTATTCAATAATATCTCTTAAAAAGAAATATTGAACATCAATATGCTTTGTCTTTGAATGATAGCCTAGGTTCTTTGATAGGAAGAATGAACATTGAATATCACAATCTATGTTCATAAATTGATAGAAAATATCTATAAATATACTGCGTCCCTGATTTCATGACTGGATATAATGTATTTAGATTTTGTAGTTGAGAGTGCCACTACATAATATATCTTTCTCATCCATTTAATTAATTCTCCAAGTAGGTAAAATATATACCCACTTGTCATTCTTATGTGATCTAGATATATAGCCTAGTTTGCATAACCAAAGCCATGTACTTAGAACACTTCATCCAATCCTAGTCTTCCTTTGTAGCACAATGCATAACTAATAAATCCATGCAAATATCTCAAATCCCTATTTACTTTTGTCTAATATTCCTTCTCCTGGTTTGGCATATAACATCTCAATAGTCCCACTACATGTGTACTAATTGGCCTAGTACAAACCATTGTATACATCAAAATTCCAACAACACTAGAATATGGAACATGGTACATGTCCTCTTGCTATTGTTATGTCTTGGTACATTGTCCTATAGATAAGTTTATACCTATAGCAATAGGGATATTTATTAGTTTAGATTCTTACATATTAAACCTATACAATATTGTCTAAACACATTTCCTCTAATTTAAGTAGGGTTTATTTTTTTCTTGATCTATTTTAATTTCCATGCCTAAAATGAAATTTGTAGCACCAATATCCTTCATTTCAAATTTAGAGGAAAATTATGTTTTCACTGCTTGAATAATTTCCTTATTATTTCCAATCAACAACATATCATCCACATACAAGACTAGATAAATAATATCATCACCAATCAAGTTGAAATCAAAATAATGATATGATTTTCTCCTTTGTGAATCCAAGTCTCAATATACAAGTATCAAAATTTTGATACCACATCCTTGGTGTTTTCTTTAACCCAATATATAGACCCTTTTTAACCTTCATACCATCTCTTTATTTACTTCACCACAAAGCCTTCTAGGTACTTCATGTATATTTCTTCTTGTAGTTTCCCGTGTAGGAATTTTGTCTTCACATCAATATTCTCTACCTAAAAAATAAAAAGTAGTAGGAACATATATAATAAAACTAATAAAAGAAAACCTAACAATAGGAGAAAATATCTCACCAATGTCAAATCCATTTGCCCAAGAATAACCTTTTTCCACCAAGTGAGATTTTTTATGTCCCCACATTTCCTTTTCAATTCAACTTATTATTAAACACTCATTCGATTCAAATGGTATTCATTATAGTCCACAACTCAACTATATCTCGAGCCTCATTTTTTTTCTAGGTTGTCACTTCTTCAACCATGTTCATTTTTTTAGAGTTTTCCATCCTATGAATCTGATACCTCCCTTGTAGTTCTAGGATAATAATCAGTAATAAAAAATAAAAAATAAAAAATAGAAATTATGTGGAGTATACCTTTTTGGCTACATTATTTATGGAATTGATCTCCTCAATACGAGAGTATATGGTTCTTCTTCTTCTTATTCCTATTTTTCGATAGATTATTTTTCATCATCTGCCAATTTAAGATCTATATTATCTAGTTATTTCTCCCTTGATAGGAATTCATATTTGAAAAATATTTGATTTGTATAAATACTACATCTTAAATATACACAACCTTCTTAGTTTTTAGTTTGCAAAGATGATAATCTTTTAGACCATCTTTATATCCAACAAAGATACATTTTCCAACTTTGTTATCTAGCTTACACCTATTCTCCTTTAAAACATGTACATAGCCACATACCCCAAGATGTTTAAAAGGAGGTTTCCTACCAGTCCATACCTCATGTGGAATCATATCATCCAAAGTTGATGAGGGTGATCTATTTATTAGGTAACACACAATATCAACTTCCTCAGCCCCAAATTTTTGTCCTAACCCATCACCATTAAGCATGTTCCTTTCTTTCTCTTATAGTGTATTGGTATTCCTTTATAAAACTCCAATCTATTGAGGTTTGCATGGAGTAGTATTGTACCTTTCTATATTGAACTTCTTGCATAATTCTTTGAATTCATTCTTGCGAAATTATCCACCACTCTATGTTTGCAATAGTTTAATTTTATTCTATGTATAATTTTCCACGAGAGCCTTTAACTCTATGAAAATTTGTCTATATATTAAAATAGTAAAATATTTACCTAGTAATGGAATTGAAACATGTACAAAAACATCATTGTGTAGCTATAATATTCCCTCTACCCTAGTAGAACAACAGGAGAATCTTACCCGATTCTACTTCCCATATAAACAATGTCCATAGAAATCAAAATCCAAAGAGAATTTAGACATACATTCTACCATACTATTACCATGTAGTAATCGAAGTTCATTCTCTATGATATGTACCAATGTTTTGCCACAACGTAGTCTTCTCTCCAAACACTATATGATTTTTTCCTTCTCGATCTCCACTCTCAATAAAAGTGGAATTGTTGCAGCCATTATGAAGAATGCTTCATAATATCTTATGGAGATTTTGATTCCAATTTCCCCTTAGAAATAATAATCCTCCTTGAACCATCCTACAAGTATCCTTTTCAAATTCTATTTTAACACATGAATCATTAATATTTCTTATAAAAATCAAATTTCTAGCCAATATTGGGATTGGTAGAACATGAAGGATCATTTTAATCCTCCCATGCATGAAATAAAATTGAATTTACTTATCTTATGATTCTTGTGGTTGAGTAATCTCCTAGGAAAATATCACAGTCATACTTTTCATACTTTTTATTCTACTCACTATGAGGAGTCATATTAAAGGACATCCCTAGGTCAACCAACATTCCTCATTATCTACAAGTGTACCTGAAGAACCCAACTACACATACACTCCTTCTATGGCGGTTTTTTATTCTATAGAAGGAACATTATAAAATTTCTTCCCTTTCTCTGCAATTTTAGATGTGTAATATTTCTTATAATTCTCTTATTTTCCATATCTCCAACATACCTTTATGGATTTTCTTGAATACTTAGATCTTCCTCTAGATTTAGATCTCAAACTCAAGAATTTATTTGTATTTTTATTTTGGAAATTCCCTCTTACAAAAAAGTAATATGTGTTCTGACTTTCCATGTTTTACTATATGATCTCTGATAATAAGGATGATACCATATCATAAAACTTAATGTATTTGCAATACTATGCATGGAAACATCTAAACTATCGCATAATTATAGTAAATAAAATAACAAAATGATGCACTTGTCATCATCTAAAATATCAATATTAGTAGATAATACTTCACTTTGATAACACTGAAAGAATTTAGATACAAATTTATTGTCAAGTTATGTAACTTTCTTGGTAGGAATAATATGTTCACTAGGTACTTAGAATGATACAAATTTCCTAACATGTTCTATGATGCCTTCATTATAGCTTCTCTTGAAACATTTAACAATATGGAATTTTATAGACACAACTTTATTGTGATATTTTTCTTTCAATCCAATTCTGCCCAATATTACGTTAACATCTCTGCTACTGTAGTACCAAAATCCACAATGTTCTACTAATCTTTTCCCACTAAAAAATATTTCATTTTGACATTCCATGACTCAAAACTCTACCCATTGATTTCCTCAATGTCTATCCTTGAACTATTTTGCATTTCTTTCTACCACATGAATCAATTCTATAAATATCCCAATATGATTGTGTCTACCACAGGCCCTTACAAAACTCCTTAGCCACAAAAGTGTAATGTTAAAGCAAAAAATTATCTATATCCAAATGTAGATTTTAATCCTATAGAGTTAATTGTTTCAATCAAATTATTATTAAAATAGAAAATATGTACTGGAAAACACACACATTAACACAAATATTTTACCCTGGAAACCCAAACTAGGAAAACTAAAAATGTGTTTACCCTAGATTATAATACAATCATAGTTCATTATCAAAAACTATGAAACCATGCCCCGGATGCGGGTGTAAACACTGCAATTAAGACGATTGAGCTGCCCACGCGCCGAGGACATGCCTTCACGCTGCGGACAGGTGGATGACATGGGCTCCGGGCTGGTTATGGCCCAAAAGGACTCAGGGAGTCTTTATGACGATTTAATGCGCTGGGTTTTCCAAGGATTTGCCAACCATTATCTGCTCATGACGAACACAAGTCTCACTATGTCTCTGCATTTTGGCTCTGGTTCTGATTATTTGGAGGTCTATTCTTTCGTGGAGGAGGGAGGCTCGGAGGGCAGTGTTGCCACTCTCGAGTCCTGCCCCTGTCCGACGTACTTAGTCCAGTTGAATTGGGTTTATGCTGTTAGGTGGCCTCACCTGGTTCAGTGGAATCTTCCTTTGGAAACTGGTTATTTCAGTCTGGTTCAGGGGAATTGTTTGTTTGCTGTTGGGTATTGTTGCTTGTCGTTCATGGGGTGGTTCCGCCTGGTTCAGTGGAATCTGTCTTTGGAAGCTGAGTATTTCAACCTGGTTCAGGGGAATTGTTTGTCTGCTGTTGGGTTCTGTCGTTTGTTTATTTACTGTTGGATGCTGTCACGGGGGGGAGGTTCCACCTGGCTCATCTGAGGCAGGGACATTGGAGTTTCACGCCCCGTGAAGTTTTTTTGGGTAACCAAAGGCACAAGGCTGTCAAGCCACCCCCTGCTTCTTCGATGGCGCCACGAGCAGGCTACCGCAGGCCACGAAGGGGTGGTCATTCGGTGAGCTAGAGTGGCACTAGCGCTAGTTACCATTCCAGCCCACGGAGAACTTCTCCTTTGGCCTGTGCCTCACCACCCTCGGAGAATTCAGAGAATTCTGCTGATGATGCTTGCAACGCAGTGCAGACTGCGACTCTCTACTACCGTCGCAAGAAGAATAAACCAGTCATCAAGGCGATGATAACAGTTATTTTTGAAGAAGAGGATGAGGGGGATGGAAGCTCGGAAGATGATAAGGGAGAAAGGTCTTCGCCATCATCGGACAATTCCTCCAAAAGTAAGGATAGCGCCTACAGTCCGGGAAATCAGAGTAAGATGGATGAGGATAGTACTTTTGGCTATTCTGCTGAGCAAAAGGAAGCTTTGCATGAGATCAGAGGCCTCAAAGGGAAAGAACCTCTGGTCTCTTCTAGGGATCCTTCAGAGGTTCAAAAAGTCACCCACCCCTGCAAGTCCTCCTCTCCACAAAGCATGTCAAACAAAGCCGCGTCTGAAGATACATTTGATTACACCCTGTATCTAAAGCTCCCGCCTGGCATTGAGAGCATTGAAGCTCTTTCGACTGGTATGGAGGTTACTTGGGAACGGGACCCTGCTCGTACTGCTGTAGATCGCAAGAAAAGAGCGCTGGAGCGAGAGGCCGAGGCGCGGAAGAAGCTGGGAAATTGATGTCCGAAATGTTCTGGGTAAGCCTGTCCTCAGGCATTCAATGTGTCTTCTTTTTGGCTTTTTTGTGCAAGGTGGTATGCAACAATTATCGATACTATTAGGGGTCATGAGGTCTGGCTCTAAAAATATGTATATGTCGAAGTTTGTTTATCTAGTTTCGCAGTCTGTATATGTCCAGTTTGTTTATCAGTGTCGAGACATGATGAAGTTCAGACATTTTCTCTTATTATGTTTGGTTACGATTGCCTGTACACACAGTCTATTCAGGTGGGTGATGAAAGTTTTGACCGAGAGCTACACTCTCGCTCTCAGAGGTGTTCACCTCTTGTAAATAATCTTTTTTGTTTTTTAATATATACTTAGTTAGCCTTTGCCAAGCAAAAAAAAAAAAAAAAAAACCTATGAAACCATGGGCTAAACCACCATATGCCATAAAAATGCTAAATGATAAATTTGTGTGCCAAAAACCATCAAAATAAACACATAAAACCACCTAAGAATTGTTTTGGGGAAGCTTCCCTCGAACCCCTGCATAGGGGGCCTTCAACCCCTTATGAACCCCCATTGTTCTCGACATAACATCCAATGCATGGGGGTTTTTATGATCCTTTTGAATTAAAAATGATAAGAAACCAATAATTCTAGTCCTCTTCGAAGGAGAAAGCTTCTTTTACAGTAAATATAATGAACAACAAAATATTTGATAATCCTAAGGCTAGGTCTCCTTTATATATATATATTATATATATATCTATATTATATATATATATATAATTATAATATATTTATAATATATTCTATTATATATAGATATAGATATATATCTAAGGCTACAATTGTGATAAAATGGGACCATGAGGGGTTCTAGCCTATGTAACAATATAACAATAAAAATGTAGTCAACCCATATCTAAGGATTAATAGAGGTTTCTAGCTTAACATGGGGCTTATATAGGGATTTACATGCCCCTCTCCTTCAAAGAAGTGTCATCCTCAAAACTTGACTATGTCCAAGTTCTTCTGGATGAACAACTGATCTTCCCATGTCACTTCTTCCACTTGTAGCATTTTCCATTTGATGAGGTACTCAGTAATAGCTTTATATCTCAGCTGACTAGTCCTCATTTCTAAAATTGTTTTTGGTTTTAGTATTATTTTTCCTTATTCAATAATCTCTAGTATAATAGTTTGGTATGGTATCTTATCACCAATTACCTTCTCTAAGAAAGAAATATAGGAGATTAGATGTACATGTGAAGAAGGAGGCAACTCCAATTTGTAATACACACCTCTAATCTTATGCAACACCTTATAGGGGCCATAATACCTTAGAGATAACTTATTTTCCTTCTTATATTTCTCTAGGTACATTATTTTATATATTTATACTTTCACAAATACCTAATCCCCCACTTAAAATTTTCTTTACTACAATGTTGTTCTACTTGTTGCTTCATGCTATTTTGTTCCATAACCAAGTTATCCTTTAATAGTTTCACAACCTCTTGTTGGTATTGTATGTGGTCCTCTAATGCTTGAGAATTTATAACATCTTTCAACGATGATGTGATGGATAGATGATGATATCCATAAAGTTCCATAAATGGTATTTTTTTATGAAGTATATGGAAGGATGTGTTGTATCACCATTCTGAAAAGGGAAACCATTTAACCAATTCTTTCTATTTATGAGACATAAAGAAACATAGATATCCTTCTAAACATGTATTCACAATCTTAGTTTCCCATAATATTCAGGATGGTAAGATGAGCTATGAGCCAATTGAGTACCCAAGCAAGAAAATAATTTAGCCAAAACAATTCCATTGAAAATTGGATCTTTGTCACTTGCAATAATATTTGGTATTTCCATGTAGATTTTTTCTTATTTCCATGAATTCTTTTGCCACAATGCTTAATTTAAAAGGTTGAGAAAGAGAGAAAAAGTGGGCATACTTTATCCATCGATATACCACTACCATAATGATACTCTTTCCTTCAAATTTGGGTAAACTTGTAATAAAATCCACTAAAAGTTCATCCCAATGTTGGCTTGATATGGCTAGGTTGAAGGATCCCCAGGTTTTGATGGTATCTCCTTGATCCCTCTCCATCCTTCGTATATCAAGAGTCGAGACATATCTAGGTTGACTTAATTACCCCCTTTAAATAGGCTACATTCCACATAAATACCATGGGTCAATACCATGGACCAATTTTTTTTTTTAATATTTCGTTTTTTTGGCCCAGTTAAAATGTTTACATTACATTAACCTTTTATTTAATTTTATTTTTAAAATTTAATTTAATTTTAATATATATCTAATTTGATTTAACCAAAATATTATATATTACATTACAATATATCTACCAAACTAGAATAGAGAGTGCCTCTCTGTGTAATTATTATTATTATTAATATCCAATGTTGACGTCAGGGCCAAGCTAGGCACAAAATTGGTGTATGATAGCCCCTTTTTTGTGGGACAAAGACCCACCTCCACACAACTATTTGACCGATAAATCTATGAAGGCATACATACTCTACCCTCTATTTAATTTCATCTTTAAAATTTAATTTAATTTTTATTTATATTTAATTTGATTTAGTGAAAATGTTAAAACTTACATTACAATATCTCTATGGGTTATGAATATTATCTGTAGGGGTTTTTGTTTTATGTGTGTATAAGAAAACTAATGTAAACGGTTCGACTCCCTAGAAAGGTTTAGATATTATCTAGCTACAATATTATTTACTTATAAGAACATGGTTTTTTTATTAGCTTACACATATATGTACATCTATAAGCAATATTTGAATACTTATGTATTTACAGGAATGCTTGGACATACACATATAATGTATTATAGGTATAGCCATGGTAGAGAAACACACTTAAAAGGCTAGATGATAGGAGGGTCATGTGGAACATGCACCTCTAAGGCAAAAGGAGAATACAAAAAGTTTGTATGGCTAAGAGAACAAATTAATGTATCATTACATTAGAAGCAAAATGAATACTTAACTAGAAGTATATAGAAAAAATAGGCATTTAGGCTTGTGAGTTAGACTTAGTATATCATAGAAAACACAGAGTGAATACAATAGTTGTACATAATTTTATCCATTGAAAATTTTTCTATGATTTTTAAGTGAAGTATGTGATAAAAATATTTGAAGGAACAAACCCTAGTCACTAATTGAACTACAAAATTATATCACGAAAATATTGCAATTCTTGGTAAACATATAGAACAATTAGTTATAGCATCATAAATTTGATGAATGGCCTGATACAGGCTATATGGCCATTAGATGCATATTCTATGCGCAACCATGTCAATTATAACAAATGTTAAATAACCTTGCAAAAATACGAATTAAGATGCATAAATCTCAGAATTTCTACATTTATGGAATCGTGAATAACAATAGTATGAAATGATAAAAGAAGAAAACAAATTATTAGTCACATGCAATGATAAAAGAAGAACACAAATTATTGTATTATGGAACCATGTCCTAGTATTACATGTATCCAATAGAGACAAACAGAGGCACTAACAAAAATGGATAATTGAAATTTGAAGTATGACATAGATAAAAATCAAACTTTGAATTAAAAGAAGGAGTTGCAGCTCACAGGTGTGTACATCACCTGGAGACTGCACTCAAACAAGGAGGAGACACTCTCTCTCATTTACTCACTCTAAATACACGAATGAATATTACATATTAAATACATGACTGAAAAAATAGGTAGTTGTAAACAACCTCCTAAATTCTAGGAACTACTCCTAAACTAAGAAGATGCGTTACAACCACATAACCATTTCTCCATTATTTCTAACTCCCCCCCTTAATGGAGAAAGGGTTATTCTGCACACCTAAAATCCCTCTAAATAACTCAAAATTTACTCGCCCTAGAGGCTTAGTAAAGATATCAGCTAAATTATCACAAGTATTACAATAATCCACATAGATTTCCTTAGACTGTATCTTTTCTCGTACAAAGTGAAACTGAGTATCAATGTGTTTAGTATTCTTATGGAAAACTGGATTGTATGCAAGCTTTATTGTGCTCTGATTGTCAGTTTTGATGCTGGTTGCTTCTCTTTGTCCTTCGCCTGCATCACTGAGCAATATCCTCAACCAGATGGCTTCGCATGTAACTGCACACAACGCTTGGTACTCGGCTTCACATGATGATAATGCTACAGTGCTTTGCTTTCTACTACTCCACGAGATAACCCCGGATCCAATACTAAATGCATATCCTGTGATGGATCTACGATCATCCAGGTTGCCTGCCCAATCTGAATCTGAATAACCTGCTAAAGTAACATCAGAAATGTCAGTGTATAAAAGACCATAATTACAAGTACCACTAAGGTACCTTAACACACATTTTGCTGCATTCCAGTGACTGTCAAGTGGTCTGGACATAAACTGGCTCAACACACTAATAGAGTATGCCAGATCAGGCCTAGTTGTCGTGAGATAAATCAGACTTCCAACTAGCTATCTATACAAAGTGGCATCCACCTGTTTTGTGCCATCGTCATTGCTTAGCTTGAGGTTCTGTTGCAATGGTGTTGCTGTTGTTTTACGTTGTTCCATTCTGAATCTTTCCAACAGGGTTATGGCATACTTTCCTTGGGTTAGAAAAGTTTGACCAAAATCTTTCCACACCTCCAATCCTAGGCAGTAATGAAGATCACCAAGGTCTTTCATTTCAAATACCTGTGACATTTGCTGCTTGATTTCTTTGATCAAATTATTTGCATTCCATGTTATTATCATGTCATCCACATACAAAGAAATCAAAATGATTTGCCTCTGTTTATTTATCTTGGTATACAAGTTTGGATCGTTGAGGCTCCTATGAAAACTATGCTGAATAAAAAATGAATCAATTCTATCATACCATGACCTGGGTGCTTGTTTCAAACCATAAAGTGCCTTATGTAGTTACACTAAATGCTCCTGCCCCTTTTTCACAAAACCAGGAGGCTGTACTAAATATTTTTCTTTTTTTAATTTTCCATTCAGAAATGCAAATTTAACATCTAACTGGTGTAGCTTCCATTTATGTTTTGTTGCTAAACATATTAGCATTCTAATTGTATTAAGTTTAGCTACAGGGGCAAAGGTTTCATCGAAATCAATTCCTTCTTGTTGTGAATAACCCTTTGCTACCAGTCTAGCTTTGAATTTTTCTACACTCCCAT
>APFE030311413.1:0-20059 GCA_000404065.3 Pinus taeda | reverse complement strand
ATATAAACGAATGTCCCTCAAGCAAGCTAAGAAGGATAATAAATTATCACCAAAGTATTATGGTCCGTACAAGGTGTTGCAAAAGATTAGTACTATGGCATACAAATTGAAGCTTCCTGCAGCGTCTCGAGTGCAATAGTTTTCCATGTTTCATGTTTAAAGAAGGTTATAAGCGACAAGCTCCCAGTTTAAACAATATTGCCAAAACTTGACAAGGAAGGAAAAATTATATTGGAACCAGAAGCAGTCACAGAACAAGAACTCGACAGCGACGAAATCGATCAATTTCGGAGTATCTCATCAAGTGGAAGAACTTATCCGCTGAAGATTCCACATGGGAGGATGAGAATTTTATACAGAAGCATCCATAACTACTCAAATGTTGAGGAAAACACTATTTTTGAAGGAGAGGGGCATGTTAGGTCCCTATAATACTAGTGATTACCCCATTACTATTGTAGTTGTATCCCTTATTAATATTGTTGTGCCCCTATTGTCCCCATATTTTTATTACTGTCTCCCATAGAATCCCTCTATTGTTATTTTTGTGGCTTTATATTATTATTGTTAGGTTGGCTGGGTTATATAGAAAGGAGGTTTTGTCATTTGAATCATCCAAGAATTGTTCATTTGTGTAATGTAAAGGAGGTTTCCCCCTCGAAGAGGCTGAATTCTAAGGCGTTGATCTCTCTTTTCTATCTTTTTGTGAGCTGGTTTCATAACACAGAGCCACCGACTTCTGCTTCCTGCTCATCTAAGATATCGAGGCAAATCCCAAAGAGAAACAACACCCAGATGTGCTCTTTCGATCCTTCACATTGCCTGCCCAATCAGCATCAGTATACCCAAGTATTCTCACATTTCCGGCAGTGTATCTTCATCCATGAGTGATTGTGCCACGAAGATCTCTCGGCAGATTCTTGGAACCAATCCAATGTGAGTGACGAGGCTCAACCATATGTTGGCTCAAATTGTTGACTGCAAAGCATATATCTGGACAAGGGTTCACCAAGAACATCAATGCTCCGATGAACTATTGATACTCAGTAGCATTTCGTAAAATGGGTCCGACAGCACTACCGCTTAACTTCTTAAAGTTAAGCTCCATTGGGATAGTTATAGGTTTGTAGTCCACCATGTCAAATCTTTCCAGTATCTTCACTGCATATTTTCCTTGAGATAGGAAAAATTCCCCTGGCTTCTGCAAGACTTCAAGTCCTAGGAAATAGTGCATCAGTCTTAGGTCCTTCATTTCAAATTCAGAAGCCAACTCCCTCTTACATTTGTGAATGATAGGGCCTGCACCGGTTAGAAAGAGGTCATCCACATACAACACCAGTATAAGAGGTTTGTCGTCTTCAACCTTAGAGTAAAGGCTAGGATCGGCATCACTCCTAGTGAATCCCAGCTTCATCAAGTAGCTATCGATCCTCTCATACTATGCTCGGGGTGCTTGCTTCATCTCATAGAGAGCCTTCTTCAACCTACATACATGAAATTTTCGATCATAAATCTCAAATTCTTCAGGTTGCTCCACGTAGACCTCTTATTTGAATTAACCATGCAAGAACGCAGTCTTGACATCCATCTGATGTAGGTTCCATCCTTGTGAAGCCATAATGGCTATGATCAAGCGGATGGTGGTATATTTGGAAACAGGTGCAAATATCTCATCATACTCTTTTTCTTTCAATTCCCTGGTGTCAGCTTCTAGAGAGCTCCTCATTGTAGGAAGATTGTTCACCTGGTTGAGAGCCATATCTTCATCAAAGGTGACATCATGACTAATCACGACTTCCCTTTGATCAGCTACATAGATTCTATAGCCTTTCACTATAGCCCACGAAGATTCCTTTCTTTCCAGATGCACCCAATTTATTCCTTTTTCTTTCAGCACATGAAAATATACAGGGCTTCCAAAAATTCTAAAATGAGATATATCAGGTTTCTTACCGGTGAACATTTCTTCAAGAGTCTTGGAACCCAATGCTTGATGAGGGCATCGGTTTTGTACACATACTATGGTGTTTGTAGCTTCATCCCATAGAAACTTCGAAAGTCTTTGATCATGGAGCATGGCATGGACAACGTCCACAATCGTACGATTCTTCCTTTCCGCTACACCATTCTGTTCAGGAGTATATGGTGTAGTAGTCTCCCTCTTAATGCCAATCTCTTTACAAAAGTCATGAAACTCGTTAGATTTCATATTTAGTCCCATTATCAGTCCTTAAGATCTTGATCTTCTTTTCAGTTTGATTCTCGATCAAGGCTTTGAAGTTCAAAAACAAGAGAACACTTCATCCTTCTTTTTCAAGAAGTATATCCAAATCTTTTGAGAATAAACATCTGTAAAAGTAAGGATATGAATATCCTCCCAAGGAGTCCACAAGCATCATACCGGATATGTCTGAGTGAACTAACTGTAATATATCAGAGGTCTTGTTTTGGCTTGAGGGGAATGGTCCCCTTTTGATCTTTCCTTCGGCACATCCCAGACATATATCTTCTTTCTCTACTCGGAATTTGGGCATCCCTGTCACCCTTTGTCTTACATCGGGTAGAGGTTTATAATGAAAGTGGGCAAACCTATCATGCCAAAGTTTGTACTGAAGAGATGTGTCACAAGACATGACACCTAGCGGACTTCCACCGACCTGATATAATGAATCAACTCGAAACCCAAGAGTGAAGGCATCTTTAACATTGTTTTTCCATGCACGTACCTTGTCATTTATGAAAGCCACCTTGTAGCCTTTGTCTTACATTGCTGATATGGACACCAGGTTCTTTTTTAGGTCAGGTACATATAATACATCCTGGAATTTTTGGCCTTTGTTAGGACTCCGTATTGTCTACTTTTGACCTTACATTTTGTTATGATATTACCCTTTTTAGCCTATAAACAGAAACCCTTGTTATCATTTTTGACCTCATCATCCCAAGGTATGAAGTAACTCTCCTCATTTGCTATATGTTTAATTATTCAACACATATTCATGTTATCTTTACAATTAATCTTTGGAAATTGGCTAAGTCACTGACAATTGATTGGAATTGTTCAAAGCCCACAGAATCATAATTCACAGTTGCTGCAACACCAGAAACAGCAACTGTGCAGTTGCTGCAACACCAGAAGCAGCAACTGACTAAAGCAGGAAAAGTCTTAATTTGAAAAAGATGAAACAGTAACTGTCTGAAGCTGGCAAGACTATACTTGGGCGATGATGATAAAGCACGATCAGCCAATCTAGTCACAGATGCGGCAACACCAGGAACAGCATGAAGAGCTTTAAGGAACGGTTAAGATTTACCAAATCAACAACAACCGCAGAATAACCAAGGATAGCACAAGGACCCCGAAGAGATAGACGAAGACTACCAGTTTTGCAACAGCGGAAGGATCCAATTAAACAAAGGACGACAAAAGATATACATTGTCGTAACAGTATGCTGTAACAAAAATTAATTTCCTATTTTTGTACAGTAGAGTTAAACTGAATGTATAATGACAATCTATTGTAATAGATGTCTTCTCTATAAAGAGGAGACATCTACAGTTGAAAGCTAGCATGTGTGATACAGGAATATTGTAGTGCTGAAGGTCGGAACCTCTGTTGTAATTGAACTATTTGGCAGATGAATAAAGCATTGTTCTGAGCATCTTAAATTAGTATTTGTGTGTAGGGGAATCTTGTAAGAAGGACAGGGCCCACCTTCTTCACAAGATTCACCCATTCCTTTCCTGTTAAGTGTGTGTGTTATTTCTGTACATGTTTAGCCTCGCTTCTGATATTTCCTTTTTGCTGATACGTTGTTCCTTTAATCGATTGGCACTGTGAGAAGTGTGTCACCAGTGAATAGGATTTTCGGTGTGTATTGGCGACTAGTCACAGAGGCAGGTGCTGAACATCCTTATCTGAGGACAGGGTCCTAGTCCTCTGTTACAAACAGCCATCATTTTTCTGCAGATTTGTTACCTTTAATCAATTTCATTTCATTTCTGCAATAGTTTACGACTGTTGTAACACAGAGTAAGAGTTTGATAGGAAATAGATTTGCTTGTACTACAGCTTTTAATGCTTTTGGAATTAAAGTTCATACAGTACGAGGTCACCTTTGAAACAAAAGGACTTTCCCGGGTCGAAAAATTAATGTGGTACTCGACTGTTTAATCAATAAACAATTCGAGTAGCCAACATTTTGGCGCCGTTGCCGGGGAAGGTGACTAAAAAATTTTTTAAAGGCATTAATGATTTTTCTTTAGATTAACAGGTGCATGAGAGGACGCAAGAAGGCTAACTTCACAGGCGGTAAGGGCACAGGAGGCGGAAGAAAAACTTTCATTGACGAGATCATTTCAAAGGCCGAGATATCTCAAAGAACGAGTTCCCGAAGACCTCAAATCCAGTATTCCTCCCAAACAGATCATCAGACGGAGGAAGTACTAGGGTCTAAAAGGAAGCTGGAAACACCAAAGAACATTGAGGAACCAGTAGAAGAACCTGAAGAAACAGAAGATACTGAAGACAAAGCCAGCGATTCGGGGAAAAGAACAATGGAGGATAATAGAGCAGAAGGAAGGGGGGAAAACTCACTTTCCACCCTGGAATTTCCTATTGGGGATCTCCCAAGGGGAGCAATCCCTATGAAGAACATTCCACCTGCAGCATTGCGTAATTTTCATGGGTTATCCTCTGAAGATCTCGTTGAGTTCCTCTTTGAATTTGATATACTGTGTAGGAGTTATGATTATGTAACTCCTGCTCAGAAGTTAAAACTGTTTCCAGCAACACTGAAAGGGAACGCATTAAGATGGTTTATGAGCCTAGGGGCTCAGGTAATCACTACATGGGATCAGATGAAAGAAAGTTTTCTGACCAAATATCAGGATTACTGTCGAACAAGAGAAAGAAAGGAAGAATTGTTTAAAATGGTTCAGAAAGAGGATGAGAATCTAGGGGACTTTGTAGAGAGACTGCAGTATAATCTGCAGCGATCAGATCATCCAACCATGAGTAAGGATATTCTGAAGACAATACTACTAAAAGGAGTACGAGATGACTGCCTAGATATGCTAAACATGCTTGGAAAAGGGGATATTTCCAAAGAACCATTTGATGAGATTATCAACCTCTGCATGAGGTGTTCCAGAGGAGCAGCAAGCAGATCTAAAAGCAGGGACAATACATATTCAAGAGTCCATAAATCAACAAGTGGAGGAGCAACACGAGCCGAAATAGGTAATCTGCTTGAAGAATTTAAAACTGAAATGTTAAGCTCTTTTGCTTCACAAATTGATGCTCTGCAGGTTAAAAAGAAACAGGCAGAAGCAGAAGCTGCCCTCGCTATTTTTTGCTCCAAATGCAGAGGAAAGCACCCACTGAGGGAATGCCCATTGGATAAGGTACCAATTTGTACCATTTGTGAAAAGGATCATGAGACTCAGCAATGCCCTTCTTTGCCAAGAATAAAGGCAGCACTGCAATCAACTGAAGAAGAAGCTGAAGCAGTGTACCTGATGACACAGAGGAGGCAATGGCCACAAAGACAAGGTATGAGTTCTAACACATCATTTAGTCACTGGAATAATCATTCTCCTTTTCAAACAAATTACCCACCCATGAATCAAATCAATACCCTCCCTTTAATCCAATGCAATTTCCACCTATGCAGCAACCAAATCCTCCTTTTACCGACCCTACTATGTGGAATCCTTGGACTCTGTAGCAACCTTATTTCAATCAATGCAATCCAAACTGGATAGCCCAACAGACTCCATTTCCTCAGCACCAGCAATCTCTTTCCTTACCATCTAATGCTCCACAGAATAACCAGTCAATCAGACTCCAACTGCCTGTGCAACCTAACCCCAACCCAAACAATAATAAAGCCCTCCAGGTAATTGATATTCAAAGTCAACCTATCTCCCCTATGCAATGTAATTACATCCATTTACGCTCTGGGAGGATAGTTGAACCCATCATTGATGGCATTACTGACTCTGAAAAAGAGGAAACTAGAAAGAAAAAGTCATCTAACAACAATGCTGAAACAGTTGAATCATCTTCTAACAAGACTGCCCAAACAGCAGAGCCACCCTTTCCTAAAAGACTGGCTCTTACTAAAACATTTGAGCCACCTGCTTTTAACCTTTTAGGAGAACTGCAGAATTTATATGTCAAAATTCCGTTATTGCAAGCACTAAGAGATGTTCCTATTTATGCTAGAACTGTTAGGGATATCTGTATTACAAAGCCTGGAAGAAAAGCCAAGGAACCCCTCACATTTCATGTGATGGGAGAACTGACTGCTTTGATGACAGAAAAAGACCCCCCTATGAAATATGCTGACCCTGGTCACCCTACAGTAACAGTTCAGGTCGGTAAAACCTTTCTCTCTAAAGTTCTAGTAGATCTAGGTGCTGCAATAAACATTATGACACTCGAAACAGCACAATTACTGCAGTTGAAACATTTAATTAGGGAAACTCCAACCATCCTAGAGCTGGCTGACCGCTCTACAATTAAACCCGAAGGAGTCATTGAAGACCTGGTAATTTTCGTAGAATCTTGGAATTACCCAGCCGACTTTGTTGTGTTACAAACTAAAACAAAGTTGGGGGTCATCCATTGATTCCAGGAAGACCTTGGCTGGCTATAGCAGATGCTTTCATCAGTTGTAGGTCTGGATCAATGACAATATCTAATGGGCAAGAAACCAAACAACTGACTTTTTATCCTCATGCCACACCCATGATTAATAATGACAATTCAGTATGGTTAGATTATGAGGATGAGGAAACCCAACCTATTTTAACTGTCGGACAAGCTTTAACTTTCAAAGACTCAACCGAAGATGAATTAATTAGCAACTTTATTTCTAAACCTTCTTCGGTCAGTCTAGAAATACATAATCACTTCACTGCAATCTTGGAATCTGAATCCCAGCACAACCTTGAAACTGAAAATCTACCTCAGACATTAGCTGGCAACCCCTCCAAAAGTATAACAGTAGAAATTGATCCAAGTAAAACATTAAATATAAATCCTAATCTAACAAACGATCAAAAACAGCAGTTAATGAAGCTACTCCGTGAAAATAAAGAGGCATTCGCATGGGGTTATACAGATATGAAGGGGATTTCTCCTGAACTATGCACCCACCACATTTATATTAAAGAAGGATCCCGCCCAGTCTGTCAACCCCAACGACGGACGAATCCCAATTTAAGGGAAATTGTAAAAGAAGAACTTCCAAAATTGTTGAATGCAGGATTTATATACCCCATATCTGATAGTGAATGGGTTTCTCCACTAGTAATTATACCCAAGAAAAATGGGAAATGGCGAGTATGTGTGGACTATAGAGCCCTAAATAAGGCCACCCAGAAAGACCATTTCCCTTTACCATTCATTGATCAGGTATTGGATAACTTGGCAGGTAAGAAATTATTTTCCTTTTTGGATGGATTTAGCGGATATAATCAGATAAAGGTTGCACCCCAAGATCAGGACAAAACCACTTTTACTAGCCCATGGGGACCTTTGCCTATAGGGTTCTTCCATTTGGGCTATGTAATGCCCCAACAACATTCCAAAGAGCAGTGATAGGGATTTTTTCTGATATGTTAAATGATTCCTTAGAAATATTTATGGACGACTTTACTCCTTATGGCACAACCTTTGAGGATGCTTTACAGAACCTTGAAAAAGTACTTAAGCGATGTATAGAAGCACACCTTGCCTTAAGTACTGAAAAATGCCATATGATGATGAATCAAGGTATTGTATTAGGTCACTTCGTCTCATTTTTAGGAATTCAAGTCGATCCAGCGAAAATACAGGTAATTCAGACCCTCCCTATCCCCAAAACCCAAACTGATGTGAGAAGTTTCTTAGGACATGCCGGGTTTTATAGAAGATTTATCAAGAATTTTTCTAAAATAGCTTCTCCTCTGTTTGTGTCATTAACGAAAAATGTTGAATTTAAGTGGACTGATGATTGTGAAAAAGCATTCGATGAACTTAAACATCAGTTGTCTACAGCTCCCATTTTGAGAGGACCTGATTGGGTACTCCCCTTTCATATATCCTCTGATGCCTCAGACACTGCCATTGGAGCTGTCTTGGGATAGGAAGAAAACAGTCTTCCCTATGCCATTTATTTTATTGGTAAAAACATGACCCCCGTAGAACTTAATTATACAGTTACTGAAAAGGAATTCTTAGCAGTCATTTATGCTATCAATAAGTTTCGGCATTACATTACTGGTTATACTACTTTTCTGCATATTGACCACTCGGCCATTAAACACTTAATGAACAAATCAATTACAAATGCTCGAGTTACCAGATGGTTATTGTTATTACAAGAATTTGATATCACAATTGTAGATTGACCAGGAAAAGAGAATGTAGTTGCTGATTTCCTTTCTCGGTTAAAAACTGATGAAAATATTCCAGTAGATGATTTTTTCCTGATGAGTATTTATTTGCAGTATTTTCTCACTCACCTTGGTATGCAGACATTGCCAACTACTTAGTTGCAGGGAAATTACCATCACACCTATCGCATAGAGAAAAAAGGAAAATCATTCAGCAAAGCGTTAGGTACAGTTGGATAAGCGGCTCTCTGTTTCACACAGGACTCGATCAGGAGATCCGGAGATGCATTGGTGAAGATCAAATTTATGATGTATTGAAAGCCTGCCACGATGGCCCTTGTGGAGGACATTTTGCAGACAAAAGAATAGCACACAAGGTTCTCAGGATGGGTTACTACTGGCCCTCAATCTTCAAGGATGCAAAGAAATATGTCAAGGCCTGCGATGGTTGTCAAAGAATGGGCCAGCCTAATCAGAGGGATGAAATGCCTCTCAATCCCCAGGTAATTCTTGAACCTTTTGAAAGATGGGTACTAGATTTTATAGGTCCCATTAACCCTCCATCTAATCAAAAAGTTCACATACTAGTATGCACGGATTATATGACTAAGTGGGTAGAAGCTAAGGCACTCCTCAAAGCTAATGAAGAATCAGTATTAACATTTTTATTTGAAGAAATATTCGTTAGGTTTGGACTGCCTAGGGAACTAGTCACTAATGGAGGACCTCCTTTTAACTCTCATGGCTTCAAAGACACATTGCAAAAATACCATATTAAGCATAAAATGACCACACCTTATCACCCCCAGCCAAATGGGCAGGTGGAAAGCACCAACAAAGTCATAAAAGCTATTTTGACAAAAACAATAAAGGAAAAAAGGAGGGATTGGTTTCAAAAGTTGCCTCAAGCACTATGGCCTTATAGAACCACTTGGAGGAATACTACGGGCTTTTCACCCTATGAATTAGTTTTTGGTAAAAATGTTGTTTTCCCTCTAGAGTTTGAAATCAAAACTTTAAGAACTGCTTTAGCTGTTAACCTTGATTTGACTGATGCACAGACAGCCAGGTTGCAGCAGCTTCAGGAACTAGATGAGAAAAGATTGGACGCCATCCATCAAACAACCATGATCCAGCAACAAAGAACCATATGGCACGACAAAACTATTAAGCAAAAGCAGTTCCAGAAAGGCAATTGGGCTTTACTGTATGACTCCAGTTTTGAGAATTTCCAAGGTAAATTAAGAACAAGGTGGCCAGGACCTTATGAAATAGATGTCGTTTTTCCAAATGGAACAGTCAGACTCTTAACGATTGATGATAATAGAACACCGTTATTAGTGAATGGGTATCGACTCCGTTCGTATCAACGGACTGTTTCTAAAGAGGATTTCAAAGCTACCTGCATGGCAGACTTACATTATGTTTTCTTGGGGGAACCTACTGTCCCTCAAGGCACTTAAATTTCTGTTTATTTATTTATTTTTAGATTAGATTTCTTAACTAATAATCCCTGCCAAGGGTTGCCATGTTACAATTAATTGTTTTGCAGATCTTAGTTTCAGAGGATGGCTGAGAATAAAAATTCCAAAAGAATCACTTTGCAGCTTGGAAACTTTTTTCGGACCATAAATCAAGTTTTTCATTATGTCCTGTTGCTGCAACACCATTTCCCGTTGCTGCAACACCACTTCCTATTGCTAGAACACCATTTCCTGTTGCTGTAACACCATTTCCTGTTGCTGCAACACCACTTCCTATTGCTGCAATACCATTTCCTGTCGCTGCAACACCATTTCCCGTTGCTGCAACACCACTTCCTGTTGCTGCAACACCATTTCCTGTTGCTGCAACGCCATTTCTCGTTGCTGCAACACCATTTCCTGTTGCTGCAACACCATTTCTCGTTGCTGCAACACCATTTTCCGTCGCTGCAACACCATTTGCCCTGTTGCTGCAACACCACTCCCCGTTGCTGCAACACCACTTCCCATTGCTGCAACACCACTTTCCATTGCCGCAACACCACTTTCCGCTGCTACAGCACTAACTCATGTTCCAACAACATCACTTTTCAATACTGTAATACCAGTTTCAGTACTTAATGAACTATCATCCTGATGGAACATATTATGCTTCATTAAAGGAACCAGCCATGCACTATGATAATTACACTTTGTCACTACTACTTCCCGTCAAATCGCCTGTATTTTCACACTTGTAAACCCGTTGAAATTATTATTAATCCAGCAAAAGACAAGATAAGACTTTTAGCGCGCGACTAAAGGTAAAATTAAAGGTACACATGTTTAAGTGGGAATATTAAATTATAGTTAATGTGGAGATGTTGATACGACTGCCGAAATCATTGTACTACCAATCAGATCATTCAGCAGTAGATTTGGGGGGATTACCAAAATATTGTAATTATTGCATAACACATCAATCACCGCCACCCTTACTCCTCGCTTAATATCTAAAAGTCACCTCGTCGTGGCATATCCTCATTTGTAATGGTTTACTCTGTCTCAAACTCAGTAAATCGGCTTTGCATTGTGTATTTTCACTGGATCAACAGCTATGGGGGGAAATCTAATTACATACGAACCTGGAACAACAACGCTACTGGAACTCTACCCTGAGGTTTACCAAATTTTCCTACAAGCAGGATGGGTAGACTACTTTAGAAGACTCCCAAATTTCAACACACAGCAAGTGTTGGAGTTTGCATGCAACTTAAGAGAAGGATTTTCTACAATCCAGGGAGTACAAATTCCAGTAACAGAGGAAGACGTAGCCCAAGTTTCCGGGTTACTGACCAATGGTACACGCTGGTTTAGTAGGAAACATCTTATTCTGAATGCGCAGCAAGGCTTTTTCCTACCAGGCGAGCACGTGGAAGCCAAAGGCAGAGGGGTCGCACTTTAGACACTGCCTCCACCATGGCCAAAGGTTGCGGAGTTTTTCAAGCAGTATTTGACTTGCGAAGGTCGTTACCAGGTAATTTACCAACACGACTTCATTTTGTTAAATCATTTGAGGCATGGTCAGTTGATAAACATGCCTTATTATCTATTGGGTTGTCTAAAAAATATGTCACGTTATACTGGAAAAGCAAAGCATCCGCTCCTTTCCCTGAAACACCATCATTTAGCCCAACTCCTAATAAATAGAGGCTTTGCTCTAAATCATCCACCCCCCCCATTAATTCTCCCCAGCAAATAGAAGAAGATCCTTAGCAGGAAGAGGAAATTCCCCAACAACCAGAGAAAATACCCCAGGAAATTCCCCAACAACCAGAGCAAATACCCCAGGAAATTCACCAACAACCAGAGCAAATACCCCAAGAAATTCCCCAACAACCAGAGAAAATACCCTAGGAAATTCCCCAGCAATTAGTAGCAGAAACACCCCTGCAGAGGACCCCATCCCCCAATGAAGCTCAACCATCTACCCGCATGCTTCATATCTCCACTAATGACTCTGATGATAACACCCCCATCATTTTTCTTAAAAGAAAAAAGCAACAGAAAACTGAAACCCCACCAAAAAGGAGAAGAACCAGGGCTTCGATCAAAGCAGCTGCTATTCCCAATAGTTCCCCTAGTATGAAGGAAAGTGGCTGAAAAAAGAAAAATTACTAATTTTCCTGCCTCTTTACCGAGGCAACGAACACGGTCGACTGTAGCAGTTAAACTCACCAGCCCTGTTATCCCCAGTTCTCCACCCATCACCCTAACACCTCGCATTCCAACCATCCCTGAGCATTCCCTTTCCTCACCCTCTGGGGCTGAGATGCAGAGCGTTGACAATTTTGTGACATTATTTTCTGAGGTAGCTGTTACACAAGAACCAGCTGCCGAAAAATCTAAAGTAGACACCCAAGGTGATATTGGGCAAGTGGTTGTTACACAAGAACCAACCACTGACCCAACAAGTGACACACAAGAACCACCTGTTGGGGATGAAAATGACCAAGTGGATGCGGAACAACAATCCCTTCCTCCATTAGAACCTGCAGATACACAAGCTCCGCCTACCATAGCCTCCCTGCAGGAAGAAATTGAGTTTCTAAAATCTCAAATTAAGGATTATCAACAGGATATAATAATGGTTAAAGAAGCTTATCAAAATGAATATAATCTCCACATCTTAGCATGGGTAGCGTCTGTAACAGAAAAGAGTCAATACAATGAGTATGTGTGCAGTGAGTGTGGTGAGCTGTACACTCAAGCAAGATATAAGATAGTCCAGGTTCTAATGACCAAAGATAATCCACAACCTTCTGCTGCTGTAATTGAAACAGAACAACCTGCTATTACACAAGAACCAACAGGAGAAACAGAACAACCTGTTGTTACACAAGAACCAGCAGGAGTTGCAGAAGGAGAAACAGAACAACCTGTTGTTACACAAGAACCAACAGGAGTTGCAGAAGGAGAAACAGAACAACCTGCTGTTACACAAGAACTAGCAGGAGTTGCAGAAGGAGAAACAGAACAACCTGTTGTTACACAAGAACCAACAGGAGTTGCAGAAGAAGAAATAGAACAACCTGTTGTTACACAAGAACCAGCAGGTTCTCCAAGAGTTGTAAAAGAAGAAATAGAGCAACCTGCTGTTACAAAAGAATGAGCAGGTTTATCAAAAATCATGGAGGAGGACATAGAACCACCCCGGCCCACCCAAACTACTACAGAACATAAATCTTTTTCTGATGCTTATGCACAGACTGAACCTCCCTGTGTTAGCAATGCTCACACGAAGACCTCTAGTTTTCAAAAACTAAAAGACACATGGAGAACAGAACATGAGATTTCACAAGGGAAGGCATTCCAATAGCAAAAGTCAACCTGGTTTTTCTATGCATAAAGAAATTGGGATGCACTTGAACAGTCTCGAGCTCAACATAAAGAAAATAAGAAATTAAAAGATAGGCTGTCCTCTATCTTCGATTTGGTCCAGAGGATACTAGCTACAAGACAACCCTCTTTCAATTATGCAGTATTTTGAGAGAACGCTTAGCGTTCTTGCAAATAAAGGCAATCAGAGATGGAAGATCCTACCAGGTTGATACACCTGATCAATTTATTGAAACATTCAGAGAAGCACCAAATAATGATCAAAACCTGCTCTGTGAACTCTATCTTCACAATGAGGCCATGCCTGAAGATAGAATGATGAATATACTCCCTATTGTTGGTGATATCCAAATAAGAGCCTTCATCTCCTTTCTAGCCAATCAACTTACTTGGAAAAATGCCTATATGTCAGCAACGCATAATGAGCAGAACTGCCTTCTCTGGATTTGAAATGAACCACAGAATGCAGCCACCTTCATTGCACAACATCAAAAAAATCTAAGTAATCCAGAGTTGGTTGATCACATGAAGAAACTACAGGTAGCAGTCTTGCAGGACTGCCAACATTATGTAAAAACAAAAGGGGCGCTAGCCATCGAAGCAAACAATTTATTTTGGGAACATTGTCCCAAAGAGAGACACGAATATCATCCTTACGATCCCCTCAATCTTCAGGTAGAAATTTCATGCATACCTGATTATGTCAAATGTATGGAAAAGTATGCTGAGAGGTGGATTGGCTATCATTTTCATTTCCCTCTCTTGTGGTTACCTGGTCAGCAATATAAGGCTCATTACAAATTGAACAAAAAGGAGGAGGTGGCAGTATGGCAGCAATTACAGAGTGTCCATGGATTCAGAAGCAAGTCTGATAAAACCTTCTTTAGCTACTGTATCAGCAACTTACACTGTTCATCCCAGTACTCCGACTCAGATTCAGAGTAAACATTGCATGAGGACATGCAACCCTTTCAGTTGGGGGAGATGTTAGGACTCCATATTGTCTACTTTTGACCTCATATTTTGTCATGATGTTACCCCTTTTTAGCCCATAAGTTGAAACCCTTGATAACATTTTGACCTCATTATTCCAAGGTATGAAGTAACTCTCCTCATTGCTATATGTTTAATTATTCAATACATATTCATGTTATCTTTATAATTAATCTTTGGAAGTTGACTAAGTCACTGACAATTGTTGGAACTGTTCGAAGTCCATAGAATTATAATTCACAGTTGCTGCAACACCAGAAACAGCAACTGTGCAATTGCTGTAACACCAGAAACAACAACTGACTAAAGTAGGTAAAGTCTTAAATTGCAAAGGATGAAACAGCAATTGTCGAGCAGGGCAGTAACCATCTGAAGCTGGCAGAACTATACTTGGCAGATGCTGACATAGCACAATCAACAAAACATAGTCGGAGAGGCTGGAACACCAGGAACAGCATGAGAACTTCAAGGGAATAGTTTAGATTTATCAAATCGACAACAAAAGTGGAATAGCCAAGGATAGTACAAGGACCACAAGGAGATAGACGAAGACTACCAGTTTTGCAACAGCGGAAGGATCCGACTAAACGAAGGATGACAAAGATATACACTGTTGTAACAACATGATGTAACATGAATTGATTTCCTATTTTTGTACAAACGGATCATACTGAATGAATAATGACAATCTATTGTAATATATGTCTCCTCTATAAAGAGGAGACATCTACAATTGAGAGAAGGGGGAGATATAACGGAAGTATTGTAGTGCAGAGCAAGTCTGAATTTTTATTGTAATTGGACATTTTGGCAGATGAATAAAGCATTGTTCTGAGCATTTTAACTTAGCATATGTGTTCAGGGGAATCTTGTGAGAGGGACAGGGCCCACCTTCTTCACAAGATTTACCCATTTCTTTTCTGTTAAATGTGTGTGTGTGATTTCTGTACATTTCTAGCCTTTCTTCCGATATTTCCTTTTTGCTGATACTCTGTTTCCTTGATCGATTGGCGCTGTGAGAGTGTGTCACCGGTGATTAGGATTTTTAGTGTGTATTGGCAAATTGGTCACAAAGGCAGGTGCTAAACATCCTTATTCTGAGGATAGGGTCCTGGTCCTCCGTTACAAAACAGCCATCATTTCTTTCTGCAGATTTATTACCACTAATTAATTGCTCTCATTTCATTTATGGAATAGATTATAGCTGTTGTGACACAGAGTAAGGGTTTGATAGAAAGTAGATCTGTTTATACTACAACCTTTAATGCTTTCAGAATTAAGTGCATACAGTACGAGGTCACCTTTGAAACAAAAGGGCTTTCCCGGGTTGACAATTTAATGTGGTACTCGACTGTTTAATCAATAAACAATTCGAGCAGCCAACACTAGGTTTGTCAAACAACTTGCAAACTACAAATTCAATTGAATGATTTGTAGATACACATAGCCATGGAATGTCAATAGAACAATTTATGTTCTCAAAACCCATCAACTATGGCTAGAAAGGAAGGAATGTTCCTTTCTTTTGTTGTGTGGCGACTTGAGTAACATTTACTTTTCCATCATTTGTAGAATTGTCTTAAGAGGTTACACTATCTCTCCTCTCTAATAGTTAAACATGGCTGACAAAGTTATTAAATCTATGAATGAATATCACATAATTTTTTGTATATTTTCAAAGCTTTGGATGTCACCATGTTATAGAGTTATATAGGTTGAAAATTTTATAATTCAATTGTTTCATTCTTTCCTTCGAGCAAAATAAAAACAGTGCTTTGGAGTCACAATCAAGAACGACACAGAGGCCTTTCTAACATATCTCATAGTTGTTTGAAACAAGTTGTTACAAAGAAGTTTTAGATTTAGTAAATTCATGTTTCTTATTTAATTCTCTATGAAATATTTTAATGAGTTACAATTAGCATTGTCCCCATTTACATTGTGCTTTAATATGTGAGAAGAGTACTGAATATTCACTACTAGAGTATTTTTGGAGAACTCAACTTAACACCATACTTTCTTTATGATTCCAATTGAACAAAACAATGTTTGATTGATTGGTTGATTTATCTAGTTTTGTTTGCTTGATTTCTTTGAATATCCTCTTCAAATATAATAGCTTGTAATTGGCTTAAAGTTGCAATTGGAGGAGGTTTTATTATGTATCACACTTAATATAATTTGAGGTGAGAGAAATAGTAGCCCAAACCCAACCATATAATGGAAGGGAAGACTTACAGTTGAGGCACGCTAAAGCAACAATGTACAAAATGTTCAAAAGAACAACCCAATCATTGGTCCAATGCCAATCCAATTAAATTTAGATTCAAAAACTAATCCACTAGATTATAGGGTAGCACATCCAACTTTTTCATTGGATTTGTTGAGATGAAATATTTAGAGGAAAGGAATTATTCAATATTTCTTTCTCGGGATTATGATTATAGGACACTATATCAAGATATGATAACACTTACCTTGTCCCATCTGTGACCCTCAATTTCATTCACCACAATTTCATTTTTGGCATACGACATTAGTGAGCACCATTATACCCAAATCCACCAGCTAGATATGTTATTTGGTCCAGAAACATGAATAAAGTGAAGCATTTCCTGTAACCCGACTTCTTTTAGTAAAAAAGCTTAAGATTGATATAACATATATTTATTTGGAGCAAGTAATTATCTTTGCATATACTATAATGTCAAATACCTCTTGATACCATAAACACTTCAGGAAAAAACACAATGAGCAAAGCGAATGATCCAAATGTTCCTCAGACAATCATGTTTTGACCTAATGATGTTATGAATTTAAAAAGTACCAACGACATATGGTGCATCACAAAGATAAGGAAGAATTTCCTAAATAAACTACAATAATCAAGGCAATATCCTTGATTAGCCATTGAATATTTTAGTTTTCTCACAACTAAAACAATCTTGACATGCCTACTTTAATATTATTTTTCATAGGGCTGATTTGGTGAAGGAAGATGCTACATTTTGTTTATGTTCTTCTATCTACTCATACATTAGTAAAACATAGACCAAATATATAAAGATGCAATTTCACATAAAATGGATTTAAGTGTTATTTTAATGTTAGGTTGTGCAAGAAAATTTCAATCTCTATAATTAAACCAGTTCATCTCTCCTGCATTCCTGTAACTCTCTCTAATTGGGAAATCAATGAAGAGATAATAAAATGTAAACTAGATTTTCTAATTTTGATTCATTAGGTAGGTTGCTAATATTTTACAACAAATTTAAATAATGAAAACAATGAGCATGGTACAAAACCAGTATACACAGAAAAAATGGCTTGGTACTTTTGAGATTGAACACTACTAATAAAGGGGGGTTTTGAGACAATTTTTGGGTAAATTGTCTTAACTTGAGACAAAAAAAACTTGTGTATCTAAAAAATTATTGTCTTAAAAAATATTGTGCGAATGTACTCATATATATATGGATTTTGATGGCTGATATGTTTATTGTATTTCTATTTTGATTATTATTGCTATATGCACATTTAGCCCGGAGGGTGTTACACTTTTATATTCAAAACTACTGATGTTTTTGAGGTGTGTTGTTATTTAGTAAAACGGAAAAAATAAGTTAAACTTATATAAGGATTATTACTACTAATTGACCCCCACACTTAGTATTGATCTACATTTCTAACAAGTGGTATCACATATAGTGCCTTTGTTGTAAGGTATATTTGGGAAAAGCATGGTTTATCGGGATTCTCCATAGCTTAGTGCCTTAAATTTTTTATCATGTAGAGAAAAGGTGAAGTTGGAAATATCTTCTCGAGGATCTGAGGTTTGAAAAAAGGTGATAAATGGATATGATGATAAACCCATTCAAATCAAGATCAATTATCGGATGCATAGGCCATACGTGTAATGTATGATAATCTTCTCAATCAGGATGGTGAGAAAATAATGGATCTCAAGGCTGCAAGAAAGATTCGGCATAGGTTGCATGGAATAGAAATCTAGAGAAATCATGAAGAAAAGGAGAAATTTATTGAAGATCAAGGCCAAGTTAGAGCATCATTGGAAGAAATAGAACAACTCTCAACATAAAATAGAGATCTAGAAAATCTTTTCCAAATTATTGATGAGAAGTTATTTTCCTTCAAAGAAGAAATCATTAGATTAAAAATATAGCTAGAAGAAGGAAGCAAAGTTGAAGAGGGAATGAGGAAGTAGTACAAAGAAAATTGTTAGAAACCCAACAAGAAAATATTAGTTTAACTTTGTCTTGGTGAAACTAGAGGAAATTCATATTCCTATTTCAACATAAACCTTGGAGGTAGTTAACTAAGGTGACATGACACTTGTCACTTAATTAAATCAGTTAATTCGAGTTGAGGAAGCTTGAGTTCAGTTTAGTATGGTTGACTGCTGATTTGTAGCAATATATTTAAGTTAATTTGAGTTATTTTCAATTAAACTAGTTCAACTGTAAGAATAACTAGTGGAGGTCAAGTTGTGGAAGTGGAACTTTAACTAGACTTAGCGATCAACTAGTCAACTAATCAATAAACCAAAACAATTCTTGCATGAGGAGAATTCAAGTTACTCAATTGAGATGAATATTCAAAGGAAGTGTACTATCAGTTGAAGCATATTCCAATGTGTACAGGTGGTGTGTAGAGGAAGGACCTACATGAATTGCACAATTGAATAGTAGGAAATTACTAAATAATAGGGGCAATTTTCCTCAAGGAAATAAGAGCTTGGAGGGCTTGAAAATTGGCTAAGTGTTGGCTAGAGTCAGTTTGTTAAGAATAGGGATAGAATATACACTTGCAAGGTCTTCTCAAGCTTGAGAAAGAATATGTGTTTCATCTCTATTCTCTAATTAATTCAATATAGATAAGAAGGGGTTTTGAGAAGTGTCTTTCCCCTAGATAAATCTCTATGCATGTGTGATGTTTCCTTTTGCATGTCTATGATTGTGTTCTAGATGATGAATTGACTTCTTCATATCAGAAGAGTAGCTACACATCTAGTGATTTAGTAAATTTAATGAGCATTTTTCAATCTACACATTATTTTATACATGGTATTCAAAGATGGATTTACTATAGAACAAATATTTTGAAGTTGTTATTTTCGAAGATCGAATTTGCAAGATCAATTCTTTAGAGCTAGAAGGATGGATTTATATGGACTAAGCCTCAAGTATGCCCTTGCGGGAAGCACAAATTATGTTGCTTAGAAGGACCGCATGGAGTTAGTTCTGGAAGATAATGGGTTGAAGGAATTCATTCATAATGATATTATGAAACTAGAAACATATGATGCTCAGGATCTAACAGAATGGAAGAAGTGTGTAGCCAAGGCAACAAGAATTATATTAGAGGGAGTATGAGACCCTTTTGTCTGTAATATCCTTAGGAAAGAGACTTCATATGACACATGGTAAGCATTCACATATATGTTCAATAATAGTAGGGACCACATAAAGTTGGCGCTTAAGGACAAACTTCAAAATATTAAGATGCAAAAGAATGAGACCATTCCACAGTACATGAGGAGATTCACACAATTTCATGATGAAATTGGTGAAGTTGGTGTCACTGTAGTAGAGAATGATTCGGTAAGGCTATCCCATCTAGGCCTTCCCAAGAGCTAGCACAACTACACGATTCAGTGAATAGGAGGGAGAAACTACCAAATTGGAAAAGCCTATGGTCTGATTTGGTGCAGGAGGAAATAAAACTGAATATTAGAGATGAGACTTCATCCAAGGGTATGAATGAAGAGAATTGTGCCTTTGCTAGAAATGAAAAGAAA
>APFE030311397.1:197070-213593 GCA_000404065.3 Pinus taeda | reverse complement strand
AAATGTAGGTTTTAACCCTGTACAGAAATTACCTGCATACAAATTCTAAAACACAAAAAATAAACAATGTGAGAGCATAACACATAAAACACATATACACAGAGATTTTCCCCCTGATCCCAAAACCAGGACTACCAGCTTGATTTTTCATTATGTTCCTTTCAATGTTACAATACATATTTATACATGTTGAAGCATCCAATACCATGGATCGAAAACCATCGTGTCCAAAACCTGGACCGAAAAACCATAGGTAGGTTCTCCCAACCTAATATAGGGTCCAAAATTTTTTTTTCCTGGGGCGCTGCCCCGGACCTCATAGACAGGGGCTACCTGCCCCCCTCAAACCCCCTGGACATGGGGGACTACCCCCCCGGCCTGCCTGTGACCCCCCCTCTGCACAATCGACGCAACAAAGGGGGGGCTCTGCCCCCCCTCTAACACTCTGGTTCACTACGTAGGTTAGTCATGGAAAGAATATATCACAACCCAACACTTTCAAGACATCCAATCTTTTCTTACAGTCCTCGTTCCAGCAAAATGTGACATCCTTTTCGAACAACTTCTCGATAGGCACAGTGGTCTGGGCATAACCTTTGATAAAACATTTGTAATATATATTACATCCTAGGGTAGCGCGCAACTGTTTCACACTCCTCTGCACTTCTAAGTTAAGTATCACCATGATCTTCGTGGGATATACCATCAATCCTTGTCTACAAACCACATGACCCAGCAGGGTTCCAAAAGGAACACAAATCATGCATTTCTTCAGATTTAGCGCGATTTGGTATCTTTGACATGTTTCTAGCATCAAGCACAAACTTGCCACATGGTGTTTCACCAGCCCAAACACAGTCCAGTCATCAAAGTACACTTCCAGAAACTTGTGAATAAATTCCTAGAACGAAGCAATGACTACGTGTGAAAAAACTACAGGTGCATTCTTCAATCCGAACGACATTACAGTGTACTGAAAACATCCCCACTCAGTCGCGAAGGTTGTCTTGCTTCTATCTTCCAACGTGATTTTGATTTGATGGTACCCATAGAAACCATCAGTGAAGGAATACACTTCCTGGCCACCTACATTTGCCAACACTTCATCAGTGAATGGAGTCGGGAAAGGATAATGTACACAAGCATCATTCAACTTCTTGAGATCTACGCATATCCTTATTTCATCCTTCTACTTCTTTTCCTATACCACCATTGGGCTTCCAATTAGATTCTTCTACGCTCAATGATGCCTGCTGCAAGCATCTTGTCTAGCTCTAAGCAGACCTTCTCCTTATACTTCGGATTGAGACGGTAAGGCCTTTGCTTAACCGGTTTCATGTCTGGCTTCAACGTGATCTTCATAACACCCATGTATCCTATTATGCCTTTTAGATCCGTAAACTTGGTAGGGAACAAATCCTGGTATTTCCGGAGCAATTCAGTGACCTTATCCACCGTCGTGTCATCTCGTTAATCTCCAATCTTCATGAATTTGGGCTTTGCCTTTGTACCAATACTTACCTGTTTCATTTTCAGTGGCATGGTTATATCAGGATTCTCAATCTGTGGTCCTTCAACCTCATGGTGACCTTCTGTTTTAGGGATGTCAATCTTTCATGGATCCTTATCTTTTTCTTCAGTGGTCATGTTATAGCATTCCAACACATGGCTCAACTGAGTAGTCCAATCGGGTTGAATCAGGTCCAAAGGATCCTGCGGTATCCTAAATATTGTTGTTTTCACTTCTTGTAGTGCCTCGTCAATACAGTCAAACCCATCTTCAAAGCTAAATGTTATTATGAATTCTTCGTGCAAAATATCCCATTCACCTATACCATGGCGGAGTTCTATTTCTAGTTACCAGTTCATCGGGATGACATCCAGGGTGTGACAGAACAAGTGCACCCTTTCAGGTTGGGGCTTCGCTCCATAAGCTTGAGCCCATTTGGCCAATTGCATGTGCAGATCATCCTTCCCATCATATTTTTCTGTCATCTGTACCTTCAGATTCCCAAAGCGTGTTCTCATCATCCTCCTACACTCGCACCAGTCATCAAAGCTACCCTTGTGTGTACCCCACCACCTTGCGGGTGTAGCGTGCAGTGCCCAGTGCAAATCCTGGAAGCACTTCTTCTCTGGTACCTCCTTCTCAAATGCATCTAAAAATATATCTACATCATTCAAGCCATCATAAATGGGTAGATTTCTTACCTCTGATGACACACAACGCAACAACTGGTTCATCATGTTACAACTTGGTGTGGTTACTTCATGTAACCGATTCTACCAGTGCTATAATTCTTCATCAGAGTCTAAGGTGTAGGAGCTCTCGCGATCCCATGCAATTCGTCCATCCGCTGTTGGATTCACCCAATCTTGGTCTTGCACTATTTTCTTATATATACTGTCCAAATCGTCATCGCTCTCATAATTGGAAAATGGTTGAGTATAGCACGACCATTCAGCAGGATCTAGGGGTACTATCACGTAGAGCAATTTATTTTCAAATATCATCTTTCACTTATTTAGGCTGATTACCCTATTCATGTCAGTAGCCCAATCAATGCCAAGGAGCGTAGGGTAGGGGTTGCTGTCATCCATAATTTCTATTACTTCAAAGTCAACCAATGTGTTCACACCTTTAATATCTACATTCACCCTTTGTAGCCGCCCCATGGGGATGATCTTTTGCTGATTTGCCATCCTTAATTGAATGAGAGACCACTGCAGCATAGGTTTTCCCATCCACTCCCAGGTCTGGTTTGGTAGGACGTTCACATCTGACCCTAGATCCAAAATAACCTGATCCATTTCGTATTCTCCTATCTGCGCGGTCAACCTCATCTCTCGTCCTGTCCTTGTTTTATGCTTATCAATATTTCATACCGCACACGGTTCGCCGAGAGTGTTTCTGACGCATCTATTTATAAGCTCATGTAACCCCTTCACAGGCTTCCTATCACACAATAACTTCATGCAGGTCTCTAGAAAGGTTGTAAGCATAGAAGGGTCCATTTCCTGATTAGGCCTATCCTTTCTCCCTGAGGTGGAGGCCTCAATAAAGCTCTTCTTTGCTTCCATGAATGTTTCACGTGTGCGCTCCAAATCAAATTCAACCTCCTTCACTGAAGCTTTCCGAACCCATGTGCTATCTTCAGACTATTTTCCGTTATCATCCCCTATTGCAATTCCACTTCAGAGCACTATATTCACATTTAGATCCTCTCCGCAAGGCTTAGACCTCATCATTTGCAGGTTCTAAGTTGGCTGAGGTGGTAGTGCCCCTTTGTCGTGTATCCTCGCTATTAGCATAGGACAATCCTCTATTTCATGATCAAATAGAGTGCAATATTTGCATAATGAATGCATTGGGTTAGTGTAATTGTGCGCATAGTGTCCTGGTACTTCGCAATTGTAGCAGATTAGCTATCCTCGACCTCTAGCAGGTTCTCCTTTGCATCGGCCTCGTCCACACCCCTTAAAGCCTGTTCGTGCCATCTCCACGCTCTAGTCAGGGGGCTGCGTTTTTTCCTAAACCCTATAGGTGGGTGTTCTTTCCATCATCAATTCATAACTTCTGGAGTTGTGCTCATCATGCCCTACTGACCTACATAAGTTGCAAAACAGTTGTTGTGGTGTTTGTATAGACTTGGCAGCAAATGACAGTTATCCGTCATATGTTTTCCTGCTACCTGATATATAGCGCACCACAACACAGGCCCCGTGCTTGGTCTTGCTTGAGATTTTGACCTCAAAGGCATTGGTCCTCCTCCTGCAATATAGTTCACAAATATTGGGCAGTGGTCTTTGCCATTCCCCTGACTTTTACATTTCAGGCACCATACCTCTTCGCGCACCTTTGACCGAACTGTTTTGTCTTGCTTCAAACTTTGCATTTCAAGGGAAAGATTTTGCAGTTGCACATGGATCTATTGAACCCCCAGATTCGGATCCTGCATTGATGTTTCATGCAGTCTCATTGAAATCTCCAAGGCCTCTACCTGAGTTGTTATCTTCTGTTGTGACAGCGCAACCCTTAGGTGTGGCAGGAGCAAAGCCACGAACCACTCGCGGGTGCTGTCCATCTGTTAAGTTCATATTAGCTTTGTGGATTTTACACTTCAACCTCTGATCTAATTCCCAAGGTGTCTTGCCTTGTTTCATCACGGTTTCCTTGAACCCCATAATCGACTGTGCCTCAGATTTAGGCCTACTGAATTCTTTATTCGGTGCAGTCTGGATGTCTTCCACTCCAGTGTTTGGGTTATCGTTAGAGTATTTAATGTACCAGGTTAGGACGCGATCCTGCAGAGCACTAACCAGCGTTGCCTTCTTCATCCGATCATCTGTAACACCTTGAGATTCCCACACAACTTTCACAATGAACAAAAACTGTTTCGGGTCCTCATTTCCCAAGCCTTTGAACAAAGGCAACTTCACTGAGTTTTCCATGCTGAATTGCGGTGGAGGTGGAGGTCGTATGGGTGAAGTTGCAGGTGATGGTGGTGAAATTGGAAGTGGTGTGGGTGGAGGTGGTAGTCGCGGGCATCCTTATCTTATTAATTGAATAACACTTCACGGAGAAGCCTGCACTACTCCCTCTTCATCACTCAATAGAGGTGAAATCAATGAACTATATTCGAGACCCTTTCTTCCTTCGTTCCTGTAAGTCTTTCCACTTCACTTGGCCCCGAACATCAAGGTAGCTGTATAACCCATTTTTCGCACAATAACATCTTAATCCAAGTATTAAAAGACTTCAAGTACTTACCTCACAGACCTTTGGAAAATAACCACTCCACCTCACTATAGCTAACTAAGTTATTGACTGTGAATTTAGTCACAAATCCTCTTATGATGCGATCAAGCCAATGATCAACAACGCAGGTGATCTTATCCTCAGAGGCTTCCAATCTCTGTACTAACTCTAGAGTCTAGACAATAGGACTGTCAAGTCTCCTCCTTACTTGGCTATCCGCTAGCTTCGCGATCCACTCATATAGGTACCTGTCCAGCCATTGTTCCTTTGTCAGTCACAAGTTTCTGTTCTCCTGCGCCGCGAATTCGTGGATCTTCCTATTCAACCAGTCTCCGATCTCTTTCTTAGTTGGATTCCAGTGATACAACATCACACATCACTTATGAATATTTCGATCCTAGAAACAGAACCATTTGTTGGCTGCGTGGGGCCTGATCCAGGTTCAGCATTAGTTAGCCAAACAAATCCCTACATTACTGGCCCTTTCGGCATCAGCCCGTGGAGCACGGATCGAAGTCTCACTCGAAGCAGTATGGGGGGATGCTGGAACCAAGTTTCTGCACCCTGAGATGGTCGTGATGTCAGTTTATTCCTTCTATTCCTACTTTTGCGCAGGTCGTTAAGTTCCAGGGCTCTGTCTGTCTAGCCCTTTATTCTGTCCTTTGGTACCTCTGTGAAGGGGTACGATTGGCCTTTGCGCAACCCTATCCTGCAGTTTAGGTACTTTCACACTGTTATGACAACGTATTGTATGAATTCCCTATTATCTTTAAGTATTTATTTATCTTACTAAACAATCACAGTTAGCACCGCGTAAACAAATATTCTTACTTGCGTTCAATTAATCAATATAACTACATACATTCGTGAATCACATAAGCATTGTAAATTAAATCCATACACAATATGACAAGATGCATTAACCAGAAACAAAGACACAAAATTTGTAGAATTCTTATCTTTATTGATATCTTTAGATACAGACTCTATTCGCCCTGCGCACATAGCTGCAGGGGTCTGCGCACTCAGCTGCGGACTTCCACCCTAGGCCTCTGCGCACTTAGATGCAAAGCCTCTACCTATGATACGACCCAAAACTTAGACTTCTATAAAGAATTCCTCCTTATCTCTCAATACTTCTTACTCCTAAAGCTACTTAGAGATTACTTACTTAGCTCTTTTTATACAATCCCATGGTCCGCGGACCATGGGTAGATATTTACAGCTGAATTTTCACTTCATAAAATAAGGGAAGACAACCCTTTATGACTCATGACACCTTTGTGGTCTGCGACCACAAAATGTGGAGACTTTACAACTTTATTACAAAATTTGACCCAAAACATGGGCTTTTAGCCCCAAAACTGTCCTTGGGGGATCCCGTTCCCAACACATGCAACCTGTGACCTTTCACCTTGTGAAAATTCTTTAAACCCAGGTATCCCTAATACAACAACTGATGATATTTATCCTACTTGTTATATTTACATGAACAAGTTATTTGCAGTTTCTTATGGAAAAAATTGAAATACATACACTGTAGCCTACGCCATTTAATAATATGCCGAAACAAGAAACGAAACAATAAAGAAAGATACACACAAATGACACAGTTGTTTTTGGACAAATGTCCCTGGAAAAACCCAATGCAGGAAAACTGGTGCAACAGATCTGAGGGGTTTTATTATTAATATGAATTTATTTTTGAATACAATCTATAAATGCCTTGCTGGTAATCCAATATAGAGAATATCAATCGATAGAAGAAATTAGTGAGATTACCTCACTCTACACTGCAAGTCCCCGCTGATTTGATAGTTGAACCAACAAGTTCCCGACTACTTCTATGCTACCCTTGTGTGGGCATGCATCAGCCTCTAAGGTACTGCGTCACCTCTGCTGGGAATCAATTTTCCTTTTGGAGTTGATTCTAGCCCTCCCTACTCAGAAACGTCAGCCTCCCCAACAAATTCGGACTTCTGCGTAGGAGGCTATGCATTGCTTTGTGTGGGCCCTTCTTGGCTCTCGGTCACCCTCTCTGGCCTTTGCGATACCTCCTCCATGTGTTTCTCTACCTCTCTGTTGAGTATTATTGGCTCTGGAGAATATTCTTTAGCCAAAACTCCCTCTGCCCGTCTCTGCATGATCGCTACAAATCACTGCGTTGCCTCTAGCTTCAACAAATCGATCTGACTGATCAACTCTTTGTGTGTTTTCCAAATGACCCTCAAGCCTCCTTAAATAATCTTCTTGTTGACATTCAAAAACCCAAATTAGAAGCTAATCCATGGATAAGATTGTTTCTGTTTGATCCTCGTCTTCTTCTAGAAGTTACACCCACAGTTAGATTAATACCCATTAATTATTTTAATTTCCTAAGTTTAAACTTAGGGACCCATTAAAAATAATTAATTATTTTAATAAAACTGTCTCTGGGTGTAATTTCCCAAAAATCTTTCTCGGTTCTTTGGAATACATGTGCCCAAGCCTCCTTGCAAAATTTGAGACTTAGAGCACATCCGATGCTACTAGAAATAAACAATCCCTCTTAGCGAGGAATGTGCTCTAGCAATGCCTCCCACTGAAGCATCACCCTAACTTCATAACATCTTCCTCTGCACTGTTGATGTATGACATATTGTCCACCAAACACTGCTTTGATGCTGTAACTGTACTACTACTGACACTACCACTATCAACACTACATCCGTACTACACCTCCCTCTGAATTATGTATCCGTTCCACTATTGGCACTACCATTGCCAACTACCGTTGCACTGCAAATTGCTGCTGCTACTGCATCAACAATGGGAAAACATCCCATATTACTGAACAAGCATTCATCATAGATACATCTCGATGCTAAATATCTGACTGCTGCTAGTCCCGTGCTATTACTTTGAATCCACTACGTTGATGCTGCTACTGCACTGTGCCTCTTTGCACTACTGCAACTCTGAACTACGCTGCTTAGACTTGGCATTCTAGCCATTGCATCTATCACTTCAACACTCCTTTGCACTAACTGACACTTAGTCCATCCTACTACTACTGATCTAGGCTCCCGTAGCAAGGTATTGATCTGAGAGGTGGACTCCTTAAAGGTCTTGCCCATCTGTAGCTCTTTAGATCTACAAGTCCAAATAAGCCCACCTCCCTCCTGGAGGTATCTCGATTGCCATGGAAAAATCCTCCTCTTCAATATTCATGAGTGCAACCTTCAGATCGTGCTTCTCATCTTTTTCCTTCTTCCTGAGAGGACAAGTTGTTGCATAGTGACCCATTTCACCACACCTGAAGAATTTTATCTTCGAGATATTCTTCTTCTGCCTCCACTGCTCCTGTTGCCCCTTGGATGCAAGGGATGTATTCTCTTCCTCCTCCTTGGGATTCGACCCACTGCTACTGCTTCTGTTAAGCTTACAATGGGCCAAGTCTCTCCTTAGCTCCTCTTGCTTAAGAGCTGCCCACATCTCATCCCAATTTGGTAAAGTGGCCCTGCCCAGGATACTTTGGACAAAGACTTACCACTCATCTGAGACTGAATTGAGGGCCATTCTAACCAACTCAGACCCTTGAGGTTTAAACTCCATAACTTCTAACTTGTCTTGGGTCTCTTGAAGCTTCATGAGGAACGGATCTATGTGCTCCCCCTTCTACATCTGTGTAGATCTTAGTTTCTTCTCTAAGTACATCTTTCGTTGCTTGGAAGATCCTTGATACATTGTTGCCATGACATCCCACATCTCCTTAGCAATCCCTCTGCTAGCAATGTGATAGACTACATGATCCTTTACTCCATCCAAGATCATCCTCTTGGCCTTCGCCATTTCTGCTTGGTACTTCTTCAGTGGATCTTGATCTGCAGGCACAACCACCACGTTGTCAAAATAGGTCTTGAGAGAATGCTCATCTAGAAGGAATGACATTATTTCCTTCCAGATGACGTAGTTGGATGCCCCATCCAACCTGTCCTGATCTCTCAGCCCATTGGTTTCCATCTCTTCAACAAAAATGTGGAACTGCTCCTCTCTGCTTCCTACTGTTGTTGCTAAGCCAATAAGAAAAAAAGACTTCTTGGCAGGAAGTCTACTGAGGAAAAATCTCCTCACTGTGCTTCTCTTCTCTCTTCTGACATAATTTTTCCCAACAAAATGGCCTGCAGAAAAACTGCATCCCACCAACTCTTCCTAACATTGAGGCTTAATGATTCTCCCTTTGCCATGACAAAATTTTGATCTGGAAGCCCTTCCTCTTTATCGACTCACTCAGAGAGAGACTAGCTGGAAAATTCAGCCCTCCTGGCTTGGACTATGCAAATCACTATGGGGATTCGAACTGATGCCTCCTACAGCTATTTCGATCTCGTTTTCTACTTAGCTAGGTTCTCTGGCATTGTTCTTATTACTTCACCTGCACTTCTTTGATACCAAGTGAAAATTTCTTAAACCTGAGAATCCCTACTGCAACAACTGATGATATTTCTCCTACTTGTTAGATCTACATGAACAAGTTATTTGCATTTTCCTACGAGAAACATCGAAATACACACACTGGAGCATAAACCATTTAAATAATATGCCGAAACAAGAAACTAAACAATAGAGAAAGATACACACAAATGACACAGTTGTTTTTGGACAAACATCCCTGGAAAAACCCAATGTGGGAAAACCGATGCAACAAATCTGAGGGTTTTTATTATTGAGCTAAAGTTATTTCTAAATATAATATTTGGATGCCTTGTTGGAAATCCAGTACATACAATATCACTCAACAGAAGAAATTAGTGAGATTACCTCAATCTATACTACAAGTCTCGACTGATTAGGTAGTTGAACCAACGAGTTCCCCAACTACTTCTGCGTTGCCCCTGCGTGGCCCTTGTCAGCCTCTAAGTCACCACGTCACCTTCGTTGGGAATCAATTTGCCTCCTGGAGCTTATTCTAGCCCTCTCCGCTCAGAAACGCCAGCCTCCTCAGCGAATTCAGACTTCTGCGTAGGAGGCTTTATGCTGCCCTGCGTGGGCCCTTCCTGGCTCTGTGTCACCTTCTTTGGAATCTGCACTACCTCTGTGTCTATTTTCCTCTCTACTGAGTATCCTTGGCTCTAGAGAAGATATTCCAACCAAAACTCCCTATGTCCCTCTCTGTGTGTTCACTACAAGTCACTTCACTGCCTCTAGCTTCAACAATTCGATCTGACTGATCAACTCTCTATGAGTTTTCCAAATGACCCTCAAGCCTCCTTAAATAATCTTCTTGTTGACATTCAGCGGCCCATATTAGAAGCTAATCAATGGCTATGATCATTTTTGATTGATCCTTGTCTTCTTCTGGAAGTTACACCCACAGTTAGATTAATACCCATTAATTATTTTAATTTCCTAAGTTTAGACTTAGGGACCCATTAAAAATAATTAATTATTTTAATAACATTGTCTCTGGGTGGAATTTATCAAAACAATTTCTAGTTTCTTTGGAATACATGCACCGAAGACTCCCTACAAAATTTGAGATTTAGAGCACATCCATTGCTACCAGAAATCAACACACCTCTCTTTTCTCCTAATTTCCTTTATTTTCATAAAAATATGTCAATTAATGCCTCTTTGCCTTTTCAAAGCCTTTGCCATTGTCTTTGCCAATTTTCATTAGCCATAAATACAACAAGCAATGCCCACTAGGATATTTTTTCCAATATTCAACTTGGAATAAGTGGCCCTTGACCTTGATCTTATTTTGCCTTTATTAACTTTTATTACATGAAATTTTGACTCAGGGCTATTACAATAGCTTGTTTCATTCATTTTTTTTTTTTACTTGTGAAGAGCATTTTTGGGTTGTATTTCATTACCATTTTTAGTTGTTATCTCATTTTCGCAATGGACAGTTAATCAATATTCCCTACTACTTGTTTAAATTGTTTCAACATAAGACAGAAGTTGTACAAGTAGAAAAGCATCCTAAAACCTACTTAACTAACCATTGGATGATTGAATTGATCACAATTGATACATTGCAACAACAAGGAATCACATAGAATAGGTTTATAATAGGGTTGCATGCAATATCTCTTGAGGGGGGAAGGAGTGAAACAATGCCAAAAAGTGCTGAAAAATTCTAGAAGTAAGTGTAATTTGACCTCCTAGGCCTCATTAGAGGGTTTTTCAAATTAGGCACTCTGTGAAGAAGACTCATACTGAAGGACATGTGGATACATCTAGTGGATATTTCAAAAGTGTCGAGTATGCATGTCCTATTGAAGAAGAAGTGCCTGAAATAGAGCCACCTAAGACATAAGTACCGGATAAAGAGATACCTGAAGAAGTATTTGAGAAAGAAATTCCTTTGAAAATAAGAATAAAGAAGATGTCATTAAGAAAGGAATTAGGGGGAAAAAGCCTGAGAAGAGAGTGTGAGTAACTGTTGCACCATCAACTTCTTCAATGTTGGAAGTCCATACTGCTACAATAGAATCAAATAAATCGAAGGATCTGTGGGAATAAACAAGTGAGTGGAATAAGGAAGAAGGAAGAACAAGAAAACATCCCTTCACTGGGTAAGTTTGAAACTAATCCTCTTTCTCATCAAGTTAATGAATTGAAATAGGAAAATGAAAATCTAAAGAAGCAACCCATTATGGTTAAGGAAAAAATTTAATTTAAGAAACAAACAATATTGGAAACCCTAGCATAGGTGATAGGAATGTGTCACCTTTATACATCTGGAAAATTTTGCATGGGTTGTAGATAAATAGTTAAGGACACAGACTGTGATGAGCCAACCATTGTTTCAATGGGAATTCAAGTGGAAGAACATGATGAGGAGTTCCAAATAGCTACTCCACAAGAACTTGTTGATGATGTTGTTGTTACACAAGAACTAACAATTGAAGTAGAGCGAGATGGAGAAAATCAGTCTGCTCCTCCATAAGAACCTGTTAACAATGTTGCTACTCTAAAGAACCAGTAGCAGAGATAGTGTAGCAGAAGGAGGAAGGAAATGAACAAATATTGTAGGAATTTGTTGAATGTGCTACTGTAACATCAATAGATATAACTCAATTAGAATATGAAGGGTATCTGAAATTAACATCTATTGGAAGAGTTAGACAAATGGAAGAGGTTAGCAATCTCATTGAAAAGTGAAGTTATCCCTTTTAGGAGACATAAGAAGATTATTAATAGTCTTAAGAGAACTTGGGTTGAAAATGTGTTGGTCTAGGACTTTTTAAAGACTAAAGAAGAAAGGAAAAAAAGGGCACTACGAGGAGAATTGTAAAAATAAGTAAATTTGTTATGTTAAGAAAAGGAGTTGATGTATGAGTTTACAAAGAATGCGTTGAGTTGCAAGAATATTTCTCCTTCCTACTCCCTGTATCTTCAGCAAAAAACCTTCCTCTTTTAATTAACAACAATTAATGAATAATGGCCATATATAGTAGGAGAAAACCAAGCCTCTCTAGAAACTTTCCAGAAGGCCAATTTTTTTTAGAAACATTTTCTATGTGAACTGTATCTACATGATCATGCTTTTTTTGGAGCAAGTACCTTTAATATCACACCCTATGTTGGAGATGATCAACTAAGAGCTTTTACATCATTCAAGAAAAATAAAGTCACCTGGAAGGCCACCTGTGATACTGTAACAATAAATGAGGGAGATTTGAAATTGCTTATTTGGAATGAGCTATGGCATACAATAGGATGTGGAAATATCCATCCACTAAAAGATGTTGATGGAAGTCAGGAACAAGATTCTGGAACATTATTTAAGGGTATTAGAGGGCTAAGATACAGTGCATTAGAGGAAAGTAAGAAGAGACAGGAAGCCTATACAGATTAATTAAGGAATGAGGACCCATTCTATTTTTAAAACTTTGTACATGCACCTTATAGGGTACATTAATATGTTGAATGCATCAAGAGAATTGGGCCCAGTTGGTATGGGCTTAGAATTATATTCCCACTTATCTCAATTCCTGTCTACAAGTATCAACATCCATATGCAGTAAATGATAAATTGCAAGAAATGGAGTTAGTTATTTCTCGAGGGTACAAAGATCCTGTTGAAGATACAACAGGGGTTTATGAGTTTTCAAATCTCCACTCACAACATGTTAAAAATTTGTTATATAAGTTTGCATTAGGACATGCACATGTTTAAGTTCGAGGGAGATGTTGGCACACAAAATTGGCACTCTTTTACACCTGTGTTCCCTACCTTTTATTATCATTTTGACTCTCAAAGGCATACCTTATCACTTTGACATTAATCATTGACCAAAGTATGTTTCCTTTTTGTATGTCATCCTTATCATTTAGTTTTTCTTGTAATTTGACATAGAATCTAACTACTTTAGACAATTTTATTAATAAATTGACAGTGGGCTATTATAGGGTGTGTGGCTTATTGAGGTGTTGTTACATGATTACATCTCGTAGTTTTTCCTTTGCCAAGAATGGAGTGAAAACTTTTCTAATGTTTCTAATACACATTGAACTCATTTTGTACACACTATCCTCTTATGTTTATTAATGAAGATCAATTTGGATGGGCACCTGGTCATAGCTAGCTTGACCATTGAAGGAGACATTTAAGGACAATGTAGTTTCCCTAGTTGAAACAATTAGGAATCTCAATTGATAAATCATTGTAATATTAGATAAAATGTTATTTCTTGGTTTCAACTAGGATTATTTGTTAAAAGATAGTTATTGTATATTCTTGATTTAGATCACATGGGAATCTATAGTTTCTCATGATGATCTTGTATTTTGAAAATATGAATGTATTTTGGAACTATATAAGAATGTACTCTCTCCCCATGAGGCATGCATAGAAGAAAATAGAGGAGGGAGTATTGACACTGTAATCCTATAATGTAACTTTTCATTAATGCAAATTTCTACCATTTGTGGCTTCATACCTTTCTTTAAAGTAGCCTGTGTGTCGTGTAATATACCAACCCCTCCTAGGAAGGAAGGAAGGGCCCTCCTTCTTAGCACATATCATTGGATAGATAGGTTTTGTAGTAGTATATTTATTTCCTCTCTGTTATAATTCATGTGTGATTCACCATTAATGTTACAATCTTGTTCATGCATCAAGTAGTTGCAAAATTCTAATCTTTTTTATTGTGTAATAGCATAGGTCTGGACCGATCCCTTCATTAGTGTGGTGTTTATTTGATTTCTGTTACAAATCTATTGCTTGTTTACTTTACTGAATGCGTGTCTCAACTATTGATTAAGTTAATAGTTTTCAGGGGTGATATTTCTTTTGAATATGAGTGGTTGTGTGACAGAGTGTGGTTTATTCTACAAGTGTGTCTTTCTTTTTCGAAAGTGTCAACAAGTTTTGGAGTGTAAAAGCAAGAGTGTTGAGATTACAACAATTAGTTTTGAGATTCGATTAGTACTAGTTGCCATCTTTTCTTGCATATGATTTGCGTGATATCCTTGAAATAGAAAGCGTACTAGGATTGAAAATTAATGTGAGAGATAGATCAACTTTTCTGAATTAAAAGGGTGATTGATCCACCCTACACTTTCCACATTCACATTGATACTTCAAAAAGGGTAATAGGGCCAACACGGTCAAAAAAAAGATAAGATACCTTTTGCAATTTATTTTATTAGTAAGAATTTGTCAAATGCAAAATTGAATTACACCATATATCATTGACTATTATGGTTTTGTACACAACAATCATGATGTTATCAAGTATTTGATGAATAAGCCTGATATCAATGTTAGGATTATCATATGGTTATTGTTATTACAACAATTGGACCTAACAATAATTGACAAACCTGGGAAAAATGTGGTTGTCGACTAACTATTTCTGCAGATGAAGGCATGGTGGATGATCAGTTTCCAGATGAGCATCTCTTTGTTGTCTCAACATATGGTTCATGATTTTTTGACATATCCAAAATCCTAACTATTGGGAAGCTTCCTCCTCATCTATCCTATATGAAGAGATGCAATATCACCAGGTAGAGTGCCTCCTACGCATGGATTCCAAGTTTCTTGTTCAAGATAGGACCTAATCTAATACTAAGAATATGTGTGAGTGAGGATTAATTACATGATATTCTAGAGGCCTACCATGATGGGCCAAGTGGAGGGAATTTTGCAAACAAAAGGATAGCCCATAATATTTTTTCAAACCATTTGATTTTGGCCTACCGTTCACAAAGAAGCTCATCAATACACCTCCCACTGCGATGAATGCCAAATAATGGGGAATAGTACCAAGAGAAATGAAATGTCTTTATAGCCACAAGTGTCATTTGAGCCTTTTGAAAAATGGTGTTTGGAATTCATTGGACATATTGATCCTCCATTAGGGTAGAAGAAGTACATCATTTTCTATACTGACTATTTAACCAAGTGGGCTAAGGTGAAGGCAGTTAAGGTGGCCATGAAGCATAAGGTAGAAGAGTTCCTAAGATATTATTTTTATGCAATTTTGGATTCCCAAGAGAGGTGATTACAGATCAAGGAACCCATTTCACTTCCAAACTCATTGAAACGATTATGGTGCAACATCACATCGATAATAGGAAATAAACTCCATACCATCCCCAAGCTAATGGAAATGTCAAGGTAAAAAATAGAGAGATAAAAAAAACATTCTCACCAAAGTGATTAACATGAACATAGGAGATTAAGATGGCATACTCACTGAGACAACATGGGCCTACAACACCACATGGAATACCAACACAAGGTTTACCTCCTATCAGTTGGTTTATGAAAAGAAATCTATGATGCCCATTGAGTTTGAGTTCACCACATTGAGGATAGCCTCATATCTAGAGATAGATCTAACTAAAGCTAAAAAGGAAAGGAGACATCAACAAGATGCATTGGAGGAACAAAGGATGCAAGATATTTTCATATTGAAATGATACAAATTCAAATAAAGATTTGGCATGATAAGTTCATCAAGACTAAGGACTTTAAGGAAGCTGATTGGGACTTACTTTATGAATCTAAGTTTAGATATTTTAAAGACAAATTTATGGCTAGGTTCTTAGGTCCATATGTGGTGGAAAAATGTTATGATAATGGCTTTGTAAAAATGAGGACCATGGATGAATAAAAGATCCCCCATTTGGTGAATGGTTTTAGACTCAAAATCTACAAGAAGCATCTGTCAAAGGACAATTTCATAAAAACAATCAAAAGACAAGATATGAATATGACTGAGAGAATAAATGTTCCCAATGCATCTAGTTTCTAAAGAGAGAGAAAAGAAGAAGGAAAAATAGTAAATTTGTTTAGAAACTTTTTGGCGAAATCACATAATTGATCATTTGTCGACGCGTTTCGAACCAACTAGTGTGGTTCATCGTCAGGACAAGTTGAAGAACCAGATCCAGTTTAGCGTGTTAAATAGTCTAAGCAAAGACTCCAACGGCTAAAAAGACTAACGGCTATTTTTCAACTTAAGAACCCCAGTCAAACTCCCTTAACTAAAATAATATTAATATTCTTTATAATTAATATTATATTTATATAGTTAAGTAAATTGGGTAAAAGATAAAACAGAACAGTGGTTAGATATTAAAATTAATCTATTTAATTATTCAAATTATTAATAAATATATATATTATTAATATTATTCAGTACCTAATATAATACTATATTTATCAATTTAATGATAAGTAATTAAATTATTTATATAAATTATTAGAAAAATATAAAAATAAATTAGGCCCATGGTTAGTTACCAAACTAAACCATTT
>APFE030311397.1:173678-194400 GCA_000404065.3 Pinus taeda | reverse complement strand
GGATTTCAAACAAGCCACTTCTGTGATTTTATGCTCAATGACAATGGTATAATGGGAAGCAAGATTTGGTAGCACCCTTTAAGTAGCAAGAATACTTCATTTGAGATTTCTATTTATTGAGATGAGGTCGGTGTAGGACACTTTGATGTGATCACAACATTCGACTATAGTGCAGGTCGAAAAGTCTTATGGCACATTTGTGACTATCTCAGCAACCGAGGGCCATAGGTCCTGGAACTTTATGGTTATTTAGTTAATCTAGTTCTATAGAGTCTACTTCTCCTGAACATTGTGATCTCATTTTGTAGCAAGGGAAAGAATATGCTGCTACTGATGCTCATGTTCAGTTGTTAGAGTGTTAGGTGATGCCTCTGCTCAGCGTGCATCCAGTTGTATTCAGAAATTAAATAATTGAGAGGATGAAAAACTCTAGAGGTCATCAAAGGTCATAGTAGTGGTTTTGTGGAACCTAATCTGTAATGGTTGGTTGCTGGCAATTGATTTCTCATATTACCCTTAGGGTGAGGTTTCTCGCTGCGAGGGCTCAGTGGTATGAGGACTGATGTGGGCTGGGATGGATTATAGTGGTTGCAAGGAGGCAAGAGTGATGGTTAGGGGCAATGTGTGGATGACTTCTGGGTTCATATTCTCGGTGTTGATGGGTTGGCTGGTTTCCATGAATGGGATGGGCCCCAATAATAGATGTAACAGGGACATAGTAATGGATTCCATAAATGTTGGGTGAGTCGTGAGTGCCTCATTAGTAATGTCCATAGTGGGTTGGATTATAGAGTCGACCTCCATCTCTATGCCTACATCGAGGGGGTTTCCCAATGGAGGAATTTTGGAAATAGTGGTTAAGGTGGAGGTTGTTCACGACGATGGATTGTGTGACCTTGGGGATACGATAGAAGTGGAGGACAAATTTTCTTCTGTGATGGGTGTGCTGGTGTAATATTGGGGTTCCTTGCTAGTAATATAAATAACTTGAGTTAAGGAGGTTTTACTCTTTTTCTTGGGAACAGATGGTGCTTTGGTGGGAAGTGGCCCAGTATTATTGATGGTAGGTGGGGTATGAGAGTAAAGGCCTACTGGTGGAATTGAAGCAATAATAGGGCTATAGGTTAAAGAACCAAGTGGATTTGAATTGATAAACTTAGAAAAGGTAGGAAAAAGACTTATTGATGCCTCTAGATCCTCCAGAGTGCTATATAACGATTACATATGTGTCTCGATCCTCTTGATGACTGGAGTGAGTGTTTCTTCAACCAAGCACTTTCGGGAGGTGAAAAATGTTTCTCCAGGTATTATCTAACACAAATTTCCTCATAACAAGTATATATGCTTCCCATCCCAAAATTCTCTGGCAATCCCAAGCCAGAATGAGACTTGTATGGAAGGCTTCCTCTGATAAAACAAAATTCTAGGTCCGCATATAAAATGCGGTGGGGTTGAAACACTTAGTCCACACCCAGGTGCTGCCATGACTTACACCAAACTAGATATCCTGTGAGTACTCAATGATGTACGAACATGGGATGCTTGGCTTGGCCTTGGTGACATCTAACATATTCTGGAACCCTCTGAAAAAAGAAGCTTCATTGATTTCCTCGCTGCTAGGGTCTTCGTATGTCTGCCATGGTGAGTATCTGAGAGCAAGGGGTTGATATTCTGTAACTGAGGCCAACTCTCTGCCTTCTGGTGGGAACCACTTCCACATTACTAAGGTGACAATGAGATATCCATATATAAAATAGGTGGCCCTATTGTAGACATATTCACAAGCTTCGAAGATTTCATTTAACAAAAAACTACACCAATTTAATTGTGTGCCTTGCACACAAGATTCCACGACTGAGATAGTGTCCAAGGTGGATTCACCTTTCAAAAAACGACACATGAGATGTACCAGATGAACTTGATGTTCGTTTTGTTAATTGGTTCGATCATGGCTCCCTTGCCACCACGATGGGCTTCATACTTCTTATAGTAGTTGTCGTCATCTATCTTCTTGCCCCACTTGGAATGATTCTGAAATGCACTCGATACCGCAGCTCCTGAAACAAAAAACCTTGTGAGTCTATGAAGTTTGATCGCATGGATTTGATATTACTTATCAATCCATAGAGACCCTCCATGCATTCTACTGATTAGGAGTTTTGTACAATGCATTGTTGCTCCCATAGTGTCAAACACTGGTAGACTTCGTAGATTTAGTAGCGTCAACCTCTGTAGGTCTCTAAAATGTTCTTTAATTTTTGACAATTGGATTCCATTGTACTTTGGGATAACCTATGTATAGACTTCCTTCTTGAGTGCTAGAAAATGGAACGAATCTGAGAGATCATTGTCTACAAGCACGACATTGTCATATTTTCCATATAGAGGCTTAGTTTATGTGACTCTTGAGTCTTTTTCGGTTTTTGGAACAAATATTATGTTATTTGTCATGGAAGAAATATGAAAATGATATAAAATGGACACAAGGGGCTTCAACTTGGGCTGGGGACAGGGGAAATTCGATACAGACTCAAGATTGGGAAATTCAACTACCTCGGCTTTGTGTTTGAGAAAATTATTGTTACCATGCAAATTAAATATAAAGACTTGAAAAAACATTTTTTATTAGACCACCTAACAAATTAATATGGTAACTTTCCATACTCGATCTGAATCATGGCAAAACTGATGATTGTGACCTAGACCTGACCTAGATGACATAAAAACTGAAAAAGGAGGGTGGGGATGATGGGTAATTATGATGATATGATGGAAAGTTCCTAGAAGTTGATGAAAAAATCATGTTAGGGACATTACGGGAGATATTTACCCCAAATTTGAACTGACGCATGGAATTATTACTAATTATTATGGATACGATGATTGACATGCGTGACTCCCTGACCACAATTAGTTTTGGAGGAAGGCTCGCAACCGACACTACTAGAAGAACTAACAAATATTATTCATCATTGAATTTTAATGGAACAAATAAATAATTAAATTAACTAACACAATTGTCACACTAAAAGTACTGACTGACTCTACCTAGACCTACCTACGATCCCCTTTTGCAGATTAAATGATTTTGATGTAGAACTAGTTGTGCCATGGAAAGGTTTCAGGCATGTACCATTCAACCAACTAGGCAATGGGACTCCATCCAATTGTACGAGCTTAAAAACTCCCGATTATTTCACTTTCGTAACAATGAATGGTCTTAACCAATGCATTTTCAACTTTCCAGGATGTTTTAGGAACTTATTATCGTATAAAAGAACGTGACCTCCAACTACAAAAGATTTTCGCTTGATGTGCTGGTCATGCCATCCTTTCTACCTCTGATTCTCGTTAGTTTGGTGGAAATCCACCAAAAACCTAGCTTCGCCTAGCTCCCATAGCTCTTCCAACTGTTTTGAAATTTATTCATCCTTTGACGTTTGAGTGGCATGTGAAATAAAAAGGTTGTGGACGGTGAACTCGGCATGTAGTATGACTTGTTGTCCATACACTAGCTGAAAGGGCATATACTTGTGCAATCACTTGATGGTTGTACGATAAGACCATAGTGTAGCTGGAATCCATTCCTCCCAATCATCTCGGTTTCCATAGCATATATTGGTGAGTCCTCTCTCAAAGATTTTGTTAAAATCTTGCACAGTACCATTTTCTCGAGGGTGGTATGAGCTGCTCTTATGGTGCTGGATCATAAAGTTGTACAAAAATGAAGCAAATATATCATTAATGAAGTGGGTTTCTTGGTCACTAGTGAGGCTTCGGGGGCACCCCAAACCGAGTGATAATATACTCAAAGATGAAAAAAACGACAATGTCTGTAACGCAGTTTAAAACTAGTAAAACTTCAACCGATCTGATAAGGTAAATTGTGGTTGTAATAATACATATGGTGTGTGAGTGATGCGTTGGTGGGTTAATAGGTCCCACAAATTCAAATTCCCATTTCTCAAAGGTCTAGAGTGCTCGTATCGACTGTAAAGGAATTTCATCCTGGTGAGATGGCTTTCCAAACCTTTGGAAAATGTCACATCTCTTGGCATACTCCTTTACATCTCAAAAAAGTGTGGGTCACCAGAGTCCCGTCTGCAACACTTTCCTCGCGGTGGCCTTCCCACCAATATGCCCACCTGCAACTCTCAAATGACATTCCCACAATACATCCTATCTCTCATGATCAAGAACAAACCTTCACAATATCTGATCAAGGCCCAGCTTGTACAATTGCCTTGTGATTAACGAGTAATATGTAGTGTGAACCACCATGTGCCTTAGTTGTTTTTTTTGTGTACTCTTCTGGGCATTAATTTGTGGATAAAATAATGGAATTTCCTATAATTAGTTTGGTATGGCTTCAATTCAAAAAAGGTCGACATCTGGCAACTGGTCATCTATTAACCCTTCATCTTCACCTAAGTCTAAATGGAAAAGATGACCAGGACCCACATTTAGTCTTCTTATCTTGATGATTACTTCAAATATTAACTCTTGGGATAATCAAAGCCATCTAAAAATCATTCCTTCAAGTACCTGCTTGTTCACTAAGTAATTCAGGGAAAAATGATCAGTGAAGAATTTGAATGGGCCCTCCATAAGATAGTGTCGAAACTTTTGAAGAAAATACATGATCAAAAGTGCTTCGCGTATAGTCATGGTATAATTCCTTTCCACCGTGGACAATTTTCTACTAGCAAAGTAGATTGGTTGATCAAGATTTCCATATCTGGGTTGAGTCAGGATGACTCCCAAGGCAATACCTAATGTGTCAATATGAACATGAAATTTCTTGTTCCAATCTAGGTAAACCAAGATTGGTGCACTTGCCAGTTTTTCTTTTAGCACATTGAAAGCACCTTCACATTCATCTAACCATGCAAACCTTTCAACTTTCTTCAATAGTTTCTCCAGTGGCACAGTGATTGAGGCATAGTTGCAGATGAACCTCTTGTAATATCCTGTGTGGCCAAGGGTGGATCTCATCTCTTTAGTGGGATCAATACTTAGTCACTCTTTGAAAACTATATGGCCCATAAGTGTTCGGAAAGGGACAATGAATATGCACTTTTTCAGGTTTAGGGAAATATGTAGCTATCTACAACAGTCAAACATCACTTGGAGCAAATTGAAATATTTTTTTCAGTAAATTGTAGACAATCCAATCATCCATGTAAACCTCTAGAAACCTGTGAATATAATCCATGAAGGTAGAGATTACAATCCTTGAGAATACTGTCAGTGAATTCTTGTGTCCAAAAGGCATGACATGGTAAGCATAGGATACCCATTCAATGGTGAATGTGGTTTTTTTCTTATCCCATTCCACAATATAGACTTGGTGGTAACCAAAGAATCCATCTGCAAAAAGAGTAAACTTCATTTCCTTCCAAACTGTCTAGAGCTTCATCGTTGAAAGGGGTGGGGAAGGGATCAAGTACATAGACATTGTTCAGACTCTGGTAATCCACACAAAACCAAATTTCTTCAAAGTCATTTTTGTCTATACAAATATTGTACTTAGCCACTCAACCTCGTCAACTGGGAAGATAAGCCATACTTCCAACATTTTGTTTATCTCCTCCTTCACCTTTTATTTGACTCTCAAGTTCAATCTATATGATAGATGTTTCACTGGTGTTACATCAGGTTTAAGCACAACCTTCATCTCCCCTAACTCCCTCTTAATTCTTTTAATCTTCGCAATAGATGAAGGGAACAAGCATTCCTATTCTCTTAGGAGATCAAAGATTTCCTTGGTACTCTACTCATCCCAGTAATCTCCAATCGAGGCTAACTTTGGCTTCTTTTTAGTGCTAATGTTGTGTTTCACCAACATCAGAGGTAGTAGCTACAGACCATCGGTTATAGACCCATTTTCAACACTCCATTTCTCTTTAGTTTCCTTGAATATTAGATGTCTCAATTCCTCCAAATCATCTTCATAAGGCTCCAATTTTATATTTCCACAAGCTACAACTTCATGGAATCTGAATTCATATATATTCTCAAAGGTGTTTCAGTCTATACATCCCTCCATCAACTGCCCTACTGAGAGAAAAACCATTTTAACGGCTTACAAAGCAATTTTTATCCTCTCATCATTATCTGTGACAGAAAATTTGTTGATAAATTGAGCTGCCATAAAGTCCCAATCACCGGTTTGTCGTATTATCTCTTCCTTTACATATCATGCCTTCAGAAATGTCCCTAGGGTGTGTAAAAAGCTGTGCAACCACAAGTTCTTTGAATTTCCTTATCTAATCCATCTAGCCTTACAATATTGTAGGTGTTTCTAGGGGTCATAGCTCCCTCGGTACTTAATTTGGCCCTCATTGTTTCCTTAATCTTTTGCCATTCTCTAAGATGGTTGCGGTGAGATGCTGACCACCTTGCTGGTGTCACTTGTAAGGTGACATGCAGTAAGGGTACTTTGTGTACTTCAGAGACAGTTGTATCAACTTCATTAATAAAATCAATAACATAATCCATGCCATTGAAAATAGGAAATTATCATACCTCAATACCAACCCATTTGATACGATGGATAATGGTGCAACACCTGATGTTGATCTCATATCCAACCTCCTGCTAATCATCCCATGCAACCTTATATCTAAGCTTAAAGCTCTTAATAATCCTTCATCTAATCGATCCTCCTGCAGTCAGAGTGATATAGTCTTCTCTTCTTCCTGTCGTCAACCAGTATAATTGATCCAATAACTTAGGTTCCTCTTTGTCATCTGTCGGCTCAGTGAATATTGGCCCTTGATAGAGGTCCAGGGGATGCATCACTCTAACTCCCTCCACTTCAAAGGTCATCATCTCCTTCTTTAGATCAATTATTGCATAATTCTCAAAATCCTAGTCTATTATAAGAAATGCCAGATAGGGGTCTTTGTCCCATATAATATTTGTTACTTCAAAGTAAAAATTTGTTTTCACCCCTGCTATGTAAACTTCTACATCTTCTAGCCTTCCATCCACGAGTATACAATATTGATTCACCATGCGAAGCTGAATTGGAGAGAATCCCAAATTAGGCCTTCCCAAGGCTTCCTAGGTTTTCCTTGGTAGGATATTCACATCTGAGCCTAGGTCTAGCCTTGTATCCTTGATCTGAAAACCTGCAATATGAGCAAATCCAAAACTCCCTCCCTATTCTCTTCTTGTTCCTACACACCCTCTTGGAGTGTATTTCGGTTAAGTTGGCATAAATGAATCTTTCCTCGGCCGCCCCATCCTTGACAACAACTTTAATACTTTCTCACAACTGTTTGAGCATCTGATCGTCATTCAACATCTGCAGAAACAACCTGAACCATTCCGTTGTGGGTCAGGTATTGAGTTGTGATAAGTTTAGGCTCCTTGTTTTTTAAAACCATAGTTGTTCTCCTTGGGGCTCATCTCTTAGAGTCAATTTGTTAAAATTCTCTTCGACTTCCTTGTATTACTGCTTCTGCTGGTTAGAATCATATGAGCGCTTTGGTGAGGCTGATTTTATGATTCTAGGCTTTTCAATGGCTCCAAATTCATCTATGGTATTCTTCCCTCCCTAGGTGACTATATTAATGTTTGAGAGGGGATCTTTCTCAAGTACCCTTGGTTCAACATTGATTAAATTTTCTTCCCTTTGGCGGTTGAACTCTTCCCATCTAGCAATAAGCTCTTGACAGTCTTCCATTGCATGTGTGTTGACCCTACACTGAGAGCACCAGGGTCTTTTGGGTAGCGGGAAATCTCTTGTGACATGTCCCTCTTGATCACAACTGTAGTAACATATCATACCTTTACCTCCTATTCTCCCCCCCTTGTTCCTCCACCTCCTCCCCCTTGAGGAGCTTCATTGATCTTATAAGAAATATGGTCTAGCCAATCAATTGAGGCATCTAATGCCCTACACTGATCAGTGTGGTGAGTAGGCGATCCATAAAAATTGCAAGGAAGAATTGTTTGGGACGTTTAAGTATTTCTATAAAAGTGGATAGGGGTGAGGTAGATGCCCATAGGTCCTGTAGATTTCACAATATTCTATTGGGGTTGCACCTTGCTGATCAAGAAAGGCATGGAACTACGTGTGACTTGGATATAACCCTTGTGTACCAACCTACACAACTCCGACAACGGGTAAAGATGTAGAGGGTCCCACTATTATAGAGGGAGTGCTCAAGCTTCTCAGTCATGGGTACTCTGTGGCATGATGCCCCTCGATATGGAAGTTGGTACATCATATATGCAACCACAATGGTCCTACCGGCTGCATGTCCCTTAGCTTCTTTGTCAGATCAGTGATTTGATGTTGCATCCATATCAAAGTGGGATCATGGGAGACCATTCCTCCTTGATCTTCCTGTGGGTACCCTTCCATGGCCTCAATTTGTGTCGCCTGTTCTAGGGCATCCTACAAAGTATCAATCTTTTGTTGAGTCAATGGTGTGTGAGTGAGTGGAAATAACGCCTTGATAAACCAATCAGGCTGATGATTGGGGTCAATAGGGTAGATTAAATTGTTAATGGCATCTTTAAATCTTTGCATCATCTCCCAGGGCATTTCACCCTCCCGCTGCTTAGTTTCCCATAGTTTTGATAATCCTTAGTGGTTAGTTTGAGGAATTTTAAACTCTTGGACAAAATGATACTATACCTCATCTATCATTGGGTTCTGTTGTAGTGCATACCATTTGATGAACCATTTAAGGGCTCTATCTTGAAATAGTGGTATGAAATTCAATAAGCTTCCTGGCATCTGGAGACTGGCGATCTCTCCATATGGCCTTTCACAAGTACCAATGTTATTCAACATCCTCATTCCCCTTCCTAGAGAATTCATGATATCTAGTAAATGTTCCTACCATATTACCAACCATACACGCTTGAATTGGCGAAATGAGTATAAATCCTTAGGAGCCCAATTACGACGATCTTTGGGGATTCAAACTGCAACTATTATTTCTACCAATAAAGGGACCGAACTTATAGGTAGCATGTACGTTGTAGACCTTTACAAATTTAAATAACTTAGACAAAACGTGATAAGGGTTGTGATAAAGTACCAAGGGAAGGTCGGGGGAGGTACTATCTAAGCTGCTGGGAAACAAATCACCACTCGTGGAAGACACATCATTCTTGGAAAATAATATTTTCATGATGAATTGCATTTCATCATCTAGACCTTCACTAGGACCTCCAAATCCCATTTCATTTGACGTTCCCATCTTCGCTAGTGAGGTGGAGTCTCTACTACTTCTCTAATCCTCTGCCATTATGGTGGTCTCGACCTCTCCTATTGGACCAGGTTTCAATCTAGAATCATCCCCCTCATTTATTAATTTCAACCACCTTCCTTCTCCTTATCATACCTTTGGACTACTTAACACCTCTCTTTCTTGGTGTGTCTCTCTTTTCCATCTATATATCTCTTGTACAACTCTCTCTCGCCATTTTCATAACTCCCATTTAGGTAGAATCCCTCCCCTTAGGCCCTTCCCCTAGTACCCGGGCTTTAAGCTACCATGGGCATGTTCTAGAACACCAACAAGTTCTCTTCTACCATCAAAACCTTAACCCACAACGTGATTTCCTTCAAAAATATTCCCCACAACTCCTACTGGAACACGATCTCAACCTCAGAGAAGGACTGATGACCCTCTGCATAAAACTTAATAATATATCACTCTAATGTGGTATGCACCTAGAAATTGATGGCTCATGTTAGATTCATGTCGAGTTGATGTAGTTCAACAAGATCTGCTAGAGTCTAGGTATGAGGAGATTGGATTTTGGCACTAGTCTTTTCTTTTAGTTGTAATATTCATAACTATTTGTAGAGCTCCTCTAGAAACTTGCATCAGAAGATATCGTATTAATCACTTGCAAGTTCTGCATACATGATTTCTTCCTTTAGTCACTTTGCACTTCGATGATAGATAGAGCATTCTGAGAAGAAAACCACTCTACTTGTTCATGCCACCAATCTTGCAGATCCTTCTTAAAGATTCTCGACACCATATTCGATACCCCTTTAGAAATTTTTAGGTCCTGACAACGAAATCATTTGTTGGTGAAAAATGATGAATAGGTTGAGACCCTGGGTTCAAGTGCAAGGGCAAACAAAAACGCCATCATAGTCTACTGTAGTGCCGATATTTTCACCATATTTAGGATGAATAAGGTGTATCACACAAGGCATGCTGTGACCTTACTTGGTTAAGTGATTTGTAACTAGGCATTGAGGAAACCACATTGAAGTAATTAATACTTAGTAAACCCAAAACTAGAACATCAAAGGTACAATCATAACAACTCAAGCATTCAAAGGGAAAATATACTATGCATGTGCATTCATAAAAATATTTTAAAAGGGCACATAAAGTCACACAATAATACTCTCATATTATCCCTGGAACTTCTTCCATTAGTTTCAACAACATGACATCAATAAATCTGGCTCGAAGGCCTCATCAACAAAACATAAACTAGCATTATAGGATAATACATGAGCAAGATAATACAGAATAGTGTGGTCTCAATAAGCTCCACGACAACATTTCGGTGCACTTATCACCCCTATTCTTCTCAGCTTTTCCCTTCGGCCTTTTTAAACACTTTGCTCGCATGGACTATTGCTTCTCCCTCGGATGCTCTGCCTTTGCCATTTTCAGCTGCCTTTATTACTTGGCTCCATCTGCTTCCTCAGATGTCAGTGATCCTTATAGCTCGGCTACAATTGCATGAAACTTGATTTATCTAGTCAATCCTGCATAACTGATAGTCTTTGGTAAGTCCCTTCTCCTTCTCCGCAACTTTCTAATGGTCACCTTTGGTCAAAATGTGGTCAACATCAAAACATGTCAAAACTTATCCCTCAAAACGTGGGTCCCAACACTTCCTATTTTTTATTATTATGTGTATAGGATTAAAGTAGACTTGCAATAAAAATGGAATTAACATCATTAAATTTAGGAACACAAAGCTTCAAGTGAAATTTCAAAAAAATAAGAGGACAATATGGAACATACCTATCATACCTTTTAGCAAAAACTATTTATTGTCACATTACTTTCTTTTTGTTAGAGACCCCTTTTCTTTCCCACCATCTATCAATGTCCTTCCACTACTCATATTTATCCATATTTAGTCATTTTCATTATTTCCCATCCAATCCATTAGTTTTTTCCCCTCATACAAGCTTCTTGAGGAATATCAACTAGTAATCTGCAGTGCGAACCACCATGTGCCTTAACTGTGTTGTCGTATACTCCTACGGGCATTAAGTTGTGGATAAAAATAATGGAATTTCCTACAAGTAGTCTAGTATGGCTTCGACTCAAAAAAGGTCGACATATAGCAATTGGTCATCTACTGAGCCTCCGGCTTCGCCTGAGTCTAACCGGAAAAGATGACCAAGGCCCACATTTAGTCTTCTTAGCTTGATGATTACTTCAAATGTGAACTCTTGGAACAACCAAATCCATCTAAAAATCCTTCCTTCAAGTAATCTCTTGTTCACTAAGTACTTCAGGGAAAAATGATTAGTCAAGAATTTAGACGTGCCCTCCAGAAGATAGTGCCGAAACTTTTGAAGCAGATACACGTTCACAAGTGCTTCACGTCCAGTCATGGTATAATTCCTTTCCATCATGGATAATTTTCTACTAGAAAAGTAGATTGGGTGATCAAGATTTCCATCTTCAGGTTGAGCCAGGATGACTCCTAAGGCGATACCTAGTGTGTCAATATGAACGTGAAATTGCTTGTTCCAATCTAGGTAAACCAATATTGGCGCACTTGTCATTTTTTATTTTAGCACATTAAAAGCACCTTCACATTCATCTAACCATGCAAACCTTTTAGCTTTCTTTAATAGTTTCTTTAATGGTGCAGTGATCGAGGCATAATTGCAGATGAACCTCTTGTAATATCCTGTGTAGCCAAGGGTGGATCTCAACTCTTTAACACTTTTTGGCGGGGGAATATTCAAGATCACTACAAACTTAGTGGGATCAACACTCAATCCCTCATTGAAAACTATATGGCCCATAATTGTTCCGAAAGGGACAACAAATATGCACATTTTCAAGTTTAGGGAGATCTACAACTATCTACAACAACCAAACATCACTGAAAACAAACTAGAATATTTTTTTTAGGAAATTGTAGACAGTCCAATTATCCATGTAAACCTCTATAAACCTATGAATATAATCCCTGAAGGAAGCGATTAAAATCCTTGAGAATAATGTCGGTGCATTCTTGAGTCCAAAAGGTATGACATGGTAAGCATAGGAACCCCATTCAATGGTGAATGTGGTTTTATTCTTATCCCCTTCCACAATCTAAACTTGGTGGTAACTAGAGAATCCATCTGTAAAAGAGTAAGCTTCATTTCCTGCCACATTGTCTAGAAATTCATCGCTGAAAGGGTTGGGGAAGGGATCATGAACACAACCATTATTCAGAATTCGGTAATCCATAAAGACCCAAATTTCTTCAGAGTCATTTTTGTTCTGTATAAATATTGTACTCACCCACTCAACCTCGTCAATGGGGAAGATAAGCCCTACTGCCAACATTTTTTTTATCTCCTTCTTCACCTTCTCTTTGACTCTCAGGTTCAGTCTATATGACAAATGTTTCATTGGCCTTACATTAGGTTTAAGAACAATCTTTGTCTCCCCTAACTCCCCCTTAATCCCTTTAAGCTTCGTAATAGATGAAGGGAACAATTATTCCTATTCTCTTAGGAGATCAAAGATTTCCTTGGTGCTCTGCTCATCCTAGTAATCTCCAATAAAGGCTAACTTTGGCTTCTCATCAGTGCTAATGTTGTGTTTCACCAACTTCAGTGGTAGTAGCTGCGGACCATCGGTTACATTCCCATCTTCAACACTCTGTTCCCCTTTAGTTTCCTTGAATGTTAGATGTCTCAATTCCTTCAAATCATCTTCATAAGGCTCCATGTTTATCTTTCCACAATCCACAACTTCATGGAATCTGAATTCATATATATTCTCAAAGGTGTTCCGCTCTATATATCCCTCCATCAACTACCATGCCGAGAGAAAAAGCATATTGACAGCTTACAAAGAAGTTGTTATCCTCTCGTCATTATCTATGAAGGAAAAGTTGTTGATAAATTGAGCTTCCATAGAGTCCCAATCACCTATTTGTCTTCTTATCTCTTCCTTTACATACCATGCCTTCAGAAATGTCCTCAGGGTGTGTACAAAGATTGGCAGCCACAAGTTCTTTGGAAGTCCTTCTTTGATCCGTTTGGCCTTACAATCTTGTAGGTGTTTCTGGGGTCGTAGCTCTGCTGATACTTAATAAAATTTTGTGGGTTGCCGTCTAAATACCTTAATATTGTAGAAATTCTGACTATAGATCAACCTGATAATGCACTATAACTAAAGAACAATACTTTATTCTACTTCTACAATCAAACTTGCGGAAGCTTAATAGATTTGAGCAAGATCAAGCAGAACACATATAACCAGAAGAGGAATCAATGGACATGAAACATAGAAGAATACTCCCGGGAAAGCCTCTGCTAAAAACCCCACTATTTGTATTATCATACAAGGTGGAAATACATCTAATTACACAAAGCCTTAGCAACCAAAACTAGCCAACGTTTAGTACAATCCTCCTGGATGCTCACAAGCAAACAATGCTTCTCAAAAGCCTTCTCCTATGCCCTCCAAGCCTCCTATTTCCTTGCGCTATTTCTCCCAGGTGATCCTATTGTTACCAAGTGTAACACTGATCACTCACACTGATCTCACACCCTACAAAACTGTGAAATCCTCAAGGAACCTTGTTCCTTCTACATGGATGAGTTTCCTTTATAGGAAAACTCATGCAACTGATAGTAATCTGTCCTCTAAATTTAGCTCAATTGGATCTTTCTCTTTATAGTCATGCATGAGTTACTGATGAGAGAATATTCAGTTATCTGGAGTACACTAGTTGGATGCATGCATGCAATATCTGATTGAACTCACAATTAGTTCCTCAAACTGTTTGGAACTAATTTAACTGGACATAACTCAGTTAGCTGAGCTAACTAATTACAACTCAATTATAACTCATCCTTATCTCCTTAATTAAGGGATAATATCCTTAATTTAAGGGATAACTGGTGCATGACTTCAGAAAGACTTCTAACTTGAATTTCTCCAACTAATTAATCCATAATGAATTAATTAATTATTTCCAAGCAGCTGGTGAGACTGAATTCGAATTTAATTCACAATTTTAATTCAAGCACAAATTAAAACTGGAATATTCTGGATTCTATTTTTATCATTTCTTGTTGCTATTTTCAACAAATCTCGCCCTCATTGTTGTCTTAATTTCTTGCCATTCTCTAAGATGGTTGTGGTGAGATGCCCATCACCTTGCTGGTGTCACTTGTAAGGCGACATCTAGTAAAGGTACTTTGTGTACTTTAGAGATATTTGTATCAACTCCATTAATAAAATCAGTAACAAAACCCATGCCAATGAGAATAGGAAATTATCATACCTCAATACCAACCCAATTGATCCGGTGGATAATGGCGTAACACCTGGTGTTCATCTCATGTCTGCCCTGCTAGCAGTCATCCCATGTAGCCTTAGATCTTACCTTCAAGCTCTTAATAATCCTCCATTTGATCGATCCTCCTGCGGTCGAATTAATATAGTCTTCTCTTCTTCTCGTCATCAACGAGTATAATTGATCCAACAACTTAGGTTCCTCTTTGTCATCTGTCGACTCAGTGAATATTGGCCCTTGGTAGGGGTCTAGGGGATGGATCACTCTAACTCCCTCCACTTCAAAGGTCATCGTCTCCTTTAGATCAATTATTTCATAATTCTCAAAATCCTAGTCTATTATAAGAAATTCCAGATAGGGGTCTTTGTCCCTATAATATTTGTTACTTCAAAGTCAACATAAGTTTTCACCCCTGCTATGTAAACTTCTACATCTTCTAGCCTTCCAACCAGAAGTATACAATAGTGATTCAACATGTGTAGTTGAATTGGAGAGAATTCTAACTTAGGCCTTCCCAAGGCTTCCCAAGATTTCCTCGGTAGATATTCACATCTGAGCCTAGGTCTAGCACTGTATCCTTGATCTGAAAACCTGCAATCTGAGCATCAATCCGGAACTCCCTCCCTGTTCTCTTCTTGTTCTACGCACCCTCTTAGAGTGTATATTGGGTAAGTTGGCAGAAATGAATCCTTCCTCGACCACCCCATCCTTGAAAACAACTTTAAGACTTTCTCACAACTATCCGAGAATCTGATCATCATTCAACATCTACAGAAACAACTTGACCCATTCCATTGTGGGTCAGATATTGAGTTGTGATAAGTTCAGGCTCCTCACTTTTGAAAACCCTGGTTGTTCTCCTTGGGGCTCACCGCTTAAAGTCAAATTGGTAAATTTCTCTGCAACTTTGTTGTAGTACTGCTTCTGCTGGTTCGAATCATGTGAGCGCTTTGGTGAGGCTGACTTTATGATTCTGGGTTGTTCAGCGGCTCCAAAGTCACCTCCGGTCTTCTTCCCTCCCTGGGTGACTATATTAATGTTTGAGAGGGGATGTTTCTCAGGTACCATTGGTTCAACATTGATTAAATTCTCTCCCCTTTAGCAGTTGCACTCTTCCCATTTGGCAATCATCTCTTGACAGTCTTCCATTGCATGTGTGTTGACCCTACACTGAGAGCACCAGGGTCTTCTGGGTAGTGGGCAAAATCTTACGACATGTCCCTCTCGATCATAATTGTAGAAATAGATCATACCTATACCTCCTTTTCTTTCCCCCCCTTTTCCTCCACCTCCTCGCCCTTGAGGAGCTTCATCCATCTTGTAAGAAGAACGGTTCAGCCGGTCAACTGAGGCATCTAATGCCCTACACTGATTAGTGTGGTGAGTAGGCGACCCATAAAAAATGTAAGAAGAATTATTTGTGACATTTGAGTATTTTATAAAAGTGGATAAAGGAGAGGGAGATACCCATAGGTCTTGCAAATTTCAAAGTATTATGTTGGGGCTACACTCTGCTGATCAAGAAAGGTGTGGAATTGCATACAACTCACATATAACCCTTGTGTACCAACCCACACAACTCCAAAAATGGGTAAAGATGTAGAGGGTCCCACTAGTATAGAGGGAGTGCTTGGGTCTCTAAGTCATGGGCACTCTGTGGCATGATGCCCCTCGATATGGAAGTTGGTACATCATATATACAGTCGTAATGGTCACACCTGTTGGATGTCCCTTAGTTTCTATGTCAGATCAACGATTTGAGGTTGCATCCCTATGAACGTGGGATCATGGGAGACCATTCCTCCTTGATGTTCATGTGGGTACCCTTCCATGGCCTCGATTTGTGTCGCCTATTCTAGGGCGTCCTACAAAGTATCAATCTTTTATTGAGTCAATGGTGTGCGGGTGAGTGGCAGTAGTGCCCTGATAAGCCAAACATGCTGATGATTGGGGTCAATAGGGTAGATTAGCTTGTCAATGGCATATTTAAATCTTTACATCATCTCCCACGCAGTTTCACCCTCACTCCGCTTAATTTCCCATAGTTCTGATAACCCTTATTAGTTATTTTGAGGAATTTTAAACTCTTGGAAAAAATGCTACTAAACCTCATCTATCATTGGGTTTTGTTGTAGTGCATACCATTTGATGAACCATCTAAGGGCTCTTTCTCGAAGAGTGGTCTAAAATTTAATAAGATTCATGGCATCTAGAGTCTGTTGGGCTCTCTATATGGCCTTGCACAGGTGCCAATGTTATTCGACATCCTCATTCCCATTCCTAGAGAATTCATGATATCTAGTAAAGGATCCTGCCATATTACCAACCATACATGGTTGAACTAACAAAATGAGTATAAATCCTTGGGAACCCAATTACAATGATCTTTGGGGATTCAAACTACAACTATTATTTCTTCCACTAGAGGGACCAACCTTATAGGTAGTGTGTACACTGTGGGCCTTTATAAATTTAATTAACTTTGACAAAAAGTGATCAAGGTTGTGATAAAGTACCAAGGGAAGGTTGGGGGGGGGGTACTACCTGAGCTGTTGGGCAATGAATCACCACTAGCGGGAGACACATCATTCTTGGAAAATAATATTTTCACGGTGAAGTGCATGTCATCATCTGGACCTTCCTCGAGACCTAAAAATCCCATTTCATCTGGCATTCCCATCTCCGCTAGCGAGGAGTCACTATTACTTCTTTGACCCTCTGTCACTATGTTGTTCTTATTGTCAAGGTTAATCCTCTATGCGGACAGAGATGATCCCTCTAGCCCAATGAGTGGGTCTAGCAACTGAAGTGACAATCAACTAGACATCTTCCTAGGTTATAATTGAAAAATAGAATGAAAGAGATGGCCTACCTCGTTCTGATGCTATTATGATTTCCTTTGTTGAGGGCCTCGAACCGCTTGTGTCCCCGAATTGTTCCTACTTCTCTTAGCATTTATGTACCTGCACAAGTGATCAAGAGACAACAAAGCATGGCAAAACTAATAGAAAATATAATAACAACCTACTTAACTGATCAAGGAATGTCAAGCTAAATAATACATGAACATATATATTTTGGGAAGATGAACCAGTTGTTGTATATTATTAGGAAATAAAGGGAATCTTACAACCAAAGCCTTGATGTTGAAAGGGTCTCCTTGAGTGGTAATCCAAGTCCAAGCCAAGAACTCTCCAAGCACTCCTTCTCCAAGTCAAATGAATAACCTTAGGCACAATCTCAAGAATGGGAGAGAATGAATATAGAATGGGAAAGGGAGTTATGGGAGAGGATGAATATAGACTAGGAAAGGGAGTTAGGACTTCTCTAAAGATAGGATTAGGCCCTCATCTCAAGGAGGTAGCTCATAGGGATAAGACCAAGAGGCCAAGTCGGGAGGACTCAAACTCATCTATGCAAAACAACCTCCACTTCATCACTCTGGAAGCTTCTAGATCACGAAGCTTCTCATCCTCTTTGGGATCATCGTGAGTATGGAAGGAAATAGAGCGATGTCATTGCTGGTCAAGTACAATGAAACATGCGACAGTTGTTAGGTCCCTATACTACTAGTGTAACCCCTTATTGTTATTAGTGAAACCCCCTTATTCTATTATTATGCCCATATAGTCCCCATGTTGTTAATGCCCCATAGCATCCCACTATTTATATTATTGTGCCCCTAAAATGTTATTGTTATGTAGGTTCTGATTGTATTGGGGCCCCTTAGACTCCTATATAGAAAGGAGGTCTTGCCATTTGTATCATCTAAGAATTGTTCATTTGTGTAATGTAAAGGAGGTTTCCCCCTCGAAGAGGCTGATTTTGAAGGCGTTGATCTATCTTTTCTATATTTTTGTGAGTTGGTTCATAACATTTGGTATCAGAGCTTTGGATTCTAGGATTTTGCTGCTTCAAACAGGCCATTGTGGCATTTTTGCTATAATGTTTTTGCTATAGATTTTAAAAAGCTAAAAAAACAAACCATTTGAGTTGATATCGTTCTAAACCTCAAGTTTGAATTCCAGATCTTGTCTTGCTATATTTTCGGAGGTATGATCTAAGGAAGTTAGGGTTTTTGCAAGCTGCATAATTCCATCTCAAATAGATCACCGTGGAATTTTTTCTATAATTTTTTTTCTACAAAGGTTTACACTCTGAAATTAAAACCCATTTGAGAGGAAATATTGATGAAGCTTGACCCAAATTTTAGATCTTGTTTCACTATATTTTCGCAGATACGGTCCAATGCATTTAGGGTTTTTTTAGGCTCTAGAATTACATCTCAAACAGGCAATCTTGGGAAAATCATCTTAACTTTCTCTATGAGAATCAGATTGAAATTTCGTAAGAAGTTAAAGAAAGAGGACAGACTGTAATTTTTTGTGTATCGGTTTTAGGTCCTAAGGTTGAAACATTGACACATGGAATTTTGTACAAGTTTTCTCTACTGAAAAATCAATAATTATATCATCTTGGGAGATTGGGTATAACTCTTTCTTGGAGAATCCAATTTCAATCAGACTAGTGGCATTGGAAAGAGGACACAAAGGGTTACCATAGGTCACAATTTCATAATTTAGAGATTTGAAACTACAGAGTTACATTTGTTTCAAGATCGAGCTCCGAAAATAAAGAAAAAGAGATATGAGGAAGTTTGATGGCGAGGATCCGGTAACATTGATACTACAGATGGAGCAATATTTTGATCTACATGATGTGTAACTATTACAAAAGGTATTTATTTCATCTTTATATTTAGAACCGAATCAATTTGTATGGTATAGAGGCATTTGTTCTTGTAAAGCACTTGTCACCTGGTCAATTTTCACGGAGGAAATGATAGAACATTATGAGGAGACAAAGAGCAACACCTTCTTGAGCCAATTAATAAATCTCAAACAAAAGGGTTCAATGGAAGAGCACATTGAGCAATTCCAAAAATTGAATATAAGGGTAATGATATTCTAGAGAAGCAAAGGATTGATGTCTTCATAGGGACTCTAAAATATAACATCCAACATGAGGTTCGCCTTTGGGAACTTGATTCATTGGAGAAGGCATACAGGTTTGCAAGAAAATTGGAAAGAAAAATTATGGCAACAAGGAAGTCTACCACTCAAAACTATAAATATGGAAGTTTTGTTTCTCCTAGCCTTCTACAACCTACAAGGTTGACACCACAACAATTGGAAGAAAAAAGAGCAAAAGGGATTCGTTACGATTGTGATAGAAAATACATTAAAGGTCATAAGTGTGCCGAGAATAAATTATTTTACATAGATTGTGAAGAGAAGGAAGAAAAGGATCAAGAAATGTCAAAAGAAGAGGATATACATCGGGAACCAACCCTAGAGAAAGAAGAAATGAATCCGACCATATCTTGTACTGCATTGGCAGGAATTACCACCCCTCAAACTCTCAAGATAGAAGGACATATCAAGAAGAAAAAGGTTCAAGTAGTGAAGGATCACATCAAGCATCAACAACAAGTTCTCCAACTTTTAAAGGATAACCTCACTTTGGCGCAGAATCAAATGAAACAACATGGATATCAATATCGCAGCGAAAGAAGTTTTGGTGTAGGTGATTGGGTATTTCTACGACTACAACCATACAAAAAAATGTCCCTCAAGGAAGCTAAGAAGGATAATAAATTATCACCAAAGTATTATCGTCCGTACAATGTGTTACAAAAGATTGGTACTATGGAATACCAATTGGAGCTTCCTGCATCTTCCCGAGTGCACCTAGTTTTCCATTTTTCATGACTAAAGAAGGTTATAGGTGAGAAGATCCCAATTCAAACAATATACCCAGAACTTGACGAGGAAAGAAAAATCATATTGGAACCAACAATAGTCACAAAAAAAGGAAATCGACAACTACGAAATCAATCAATTTTAGAGAATCTCATCAAGTGGAAGAACTTACCCACTGAAGATTCCACATGGGAGGATGAGAATTTTATACAGAAGCATCCAGAACCACTCAAGCGTTGAGGACAACAATTTTTGAAGGAGAGGGGCATGTTAGGTCCCTATACTACTAGTGTAACCCCTTATTGTTATTAGTGCAACCCCTTGTCACGCGGAATGAGTCGATCTTGCGGACAAGACAGACCTTCCTAGAATCTAATGAAGACCTAATGAAAAACAAACCAACCAGACACTAT
>APFE030311397.1:117161-164304 GCA_000404065.3 Pinus taeda | reverse complement strand
AAGTCACACATAAGTTCCGCAAAAACTAAAGATTTCTTTGACTTGGATTTTTCAAATTCCAAATCAAACTCCTGCAAGATGACAATCCATTTGGAGTACTTGCTCCCCGGCAATTGTTTGGTCAAAATGTAGATCATGGGGTTGCAATCAGAAATGACTATAGTTTTGCGTAATAAAATGTAATGACGAAATCGTTGGACAACTTGAACAACTGCCAATGCCAACTTCTCCACATGTGAATATTTTAACTCAGTTGGATTCAAAGTGCGACTAAGGTAATATATCACATGTTCCGTACCGAATTCATCTTTCTGAACTAACACCATTCCAATGGTGGAATATGAAGCGACGAGATACAAGTAGTAGTCCTGGTTGTAGTTGGGAGGATGCAACAACGGTGCATGGGTCAACGTGTGTTTTAACGCATCAAAATATTTTTGAGCTATCTCATCCCAAAAGAATGAAGCACTTTGTTTCAACAACCGGGTAAAACCCTTTGTAATCTCGATGTAGTTAGGGATAAATCAACGTAAAAAGTTTGCTTTCCCTTGCAAACTTTGGAGTTGGCGAAGACTTGAAGGAGGAGGCAATTTGATGATAGCTTCGAACTTCGAAGGATCGACACGAATGCCGGCTTTTGAAACTACAAATACCAGTAATCGACCCGTTTCAATGCAAAACACGCACTTGTGAGGATTCAACCGAATTCGATAATGCCTACACCTCATGAAGATTGCTCGTAAATGGATAAGGTGATCAGCTCTATGCAAGGAATGAGCAGGCAAGTCATCGAGATAAGGTTGCAAAATGTGTTTTATATCATGAAATGCATAAGACATAGCCCTTTGAAAAGTTGCGCCGGCGTTTTTAAGGCCGAAAGGTAATTTGCAATAAGAAAATGTTCCCCAAGGACAAATCAATGCCGTTTTTGGTTGATCAACAGGCAGAATATTGATTTGATTGTATCCCGAAAAACCATCCATAAAGGAGAAAATTTCACTGTCGGCACAATCATCAATAATTTGATCGATATAGGGTGTAGGATAATTGTCTTTTGGACATGCTCGATTAATATCCCTATAGTCAATACAGATTCTTATTGTCCCTTGCTTTTTATTCATGGGAACAATATTCGATACCCAATCCGTTAGCAGAATCGGAGAAATGAAACTTGCTTTCAACAGTTTTTCATCCTCTGCTTTAATCACGACAGCTTTTCTCGGGTGTATCTAACGCAAACGTTGCCGAACGGGTTTAGCATCCGGGTAGGTTTTAATTTCATGAATTACGATTGCTGGATCAATTCCTGGCATTTCCTCATAGGACCAGGCAAACATGTCGCAAAATTCTTGAAATAGGGCCTTGTATGTTTTAATTTCATCGTCTGTACAAGAGGCACCTATATGAACGTTTTCAATTATTCTAGGCATAATTGAAATGTCAAGGGGAATGGTTTTAGAAATATTTCCCAAATTTAACTCAGAGTCAGGATGTTTCATTGGATTCTGAGTGTCCTTAACATATTCAGCTGTAAAGATGGATGAAAAATCATTTTCAAAACGATCACTCTCGGGTAAGAACGAAGATCTGTGATGTAGATCTTCCCATGGTAACTGATCAACACATAGGATTTCACAAATTTGCTCATCTGATTGAACAAGTTCAGAAAACGGTTCTAGTTTCGAGGTTGATGTTGAAAATGAGTCTTCATGGACTTCATTCATTAAGTCGATTTTGGTTGATATTGGGTCGGAAAACGATTGCACAGCCTGATATGCAATTTCATACGGACTCAAAGGCATAAAGGTACCAAATGAGTCTAACTCAATTTCAGAAGGAATGATCCAAGGATCATCGTTAACGATATTTCCTAACGAAATCATATGAATTGTCGCAGTAGAAGACGATGCGTTGATAGGAGGGAAAGGAAAAGTGCCCAGTAAACCAGAATCTTTAACTAACCCTACACCAACATCCCTATAAGGGATCGTTGCTTTGCCGACGTGCTGAACACTCTCAGCAGAGGCTGGGTCGGATGAAAAGTATGACAACTGATCTATAGTTACGATCTTTCCATTATGAGGGAACTTGATGAGCCGAAAGACCGATGAGACAACAGCCGTCATAGCGTAAGACCAACTACGACCCAAGAGAAGGTTGTAATCTATAGGGGCATCAACCACCTCCACATCCAGATTAACAGTTTTTCCTTCAACCCCTATAGGTAGATCCGGTAAAATGCCAAACGGATAGAACCCACGGCCATCAAAGGCCTTAAGAATTGTTGGGGATTGATTGAGTGAAGGAGAACCAAGCGATCTCCAACACTGGATCGACATAATGCACGTGGAAGCTCCCTCGTCAATCACAGTCCTATGAACAGGTCTGTTTTTGACTATCATTGGAATCTGGACAGCCATTTTATGGGGGAGACGCGGTGCACTATTTTCTAGATTGAAGCTTATTAGGTTCGGGTCCTGAGTGTCAACAGCTCCTATAGCCGACAAAACTAATTTGCGCTGTGCTGGACATGATTGCAGCACTTCCAACGCCGACATTGCTGAGGGTGAAACAGCTAAATCCTCAACAATGTTGTAATTCCGAGCTGCTCTCGCATGTGGATTGAAAGCAGACCTTCGAAGTACACCCTTTGTGGGCGGTTTGATTACTAAGTCAGGGTTAGGTTTCTCGATCTGTAGTGGATCAGAACCGGGAGCTGAAGTTGATGGATTTGAATGAGAAGATTCTGCTTCCTTTCCATCAACAGGACTTTTACTGCCATAATCTTGTGATCGAGTCGCAATCCTTACATGAGCCATCATCAAGATGGGTTCTTCATTGGCACTAGAGGATGAACCTATCATCTTACTATCATGAGCTGGAAAAGGATCCTTCAAGACAGCAGGAGTTTGGGAACCTTTGACGATTTTTGCAACCTCCTCCCAATGAGGGCAGTCTCTCGTATAATGGTATTCATCACAAATGAGACACGGATAACGAGGTTTGTGCTTTTCTTCAAAGGGTTCCGCTTGTTCAGTTTTCTCTTTTGGATTTTTCTCTTTATTCTTCTTCTTCCCTTTCTTCTTACCATCATTTTTAGGTTTAGCTGTAGAAGATTCTACAACGTGAATATCGGCGGAAAGTTCCGCAGAAGATTCTCCTGTCGGGGAATCTGGCAAGGTTATTATAGGAGAAGAATTCTTAGAATATTTCTTCTTACTTTTAGTATTCACCGTGCCAATCATACCATCAGCGGCATGAGACCCCGAAGGAGCAACAACGATTTGATTTTGACTAGGTAGGTTGGGGATCTTCTCGTGTAACGTACCCGACTGAGTGTAAACTAAGTCAAGGTACTGCACTTGAGCAATGACTTGCTCTTCAGTAACTACTCCGTCTTTAGCTACATCTTCAGTGATCTTAGGCAACAAGGATTTTACAAACCACTCAGCTAAGATTTGATTCGGGATATAAACCTTCACTAAACGCCGTCGATGTCTCCATTCATGGATATGATCTGAGATGTGAGTGGACGTCGACTGCTTTAACGAAGTTAATAGCTTCGTGCCATTGTCATATCTGACTGGCAACTGAAAATGAGTTAAAAACGAGGTAGCTAACTCACTAAAATCATAAAAAGTGGCTCGCGGTAGCTCGATATACCATTTGGCCGCAAGACCAACTAGAGTGCGTTGAAACAAACGTAAACAAACAGAATCATCAAAAATGGAGTTGGATGCACACCAGAGATGATAAGTCATCACATGGTTAGACGGATCCTCTCCAGGTTTACCTTCGAATTTTGGAATGTCACTAGGCAACTTATGCGGCATTGGCGGCCAATACAGAAGATAATTGATTGGATCGTTCGTAAGGTGCGTCAAGTCAGGTAAATCCAAAGTTGCAATGAATGGTAACTAGGATTAGGGTCTCTGAACTTGGGGTCTGCAAACCAGCCCCAGGAGGAGGATATCTAGGATAACTAGGAATGGGAATTGCATTCGGGATATTTTGTACTCCTGGAAAACCAGGATTAACCGAACCATATTGGGGTTGCAAAGGTTGTTGATATGTATACCCAGGGTACGGTTGATACTAATAGGTTGGTTGCTGCGCAGCAGGACCATATTGAGGTTGATACTGTCCTTGGTACGGAGGTTGAATAAATTAAGGTTGAGAAGTAACAACCATACTTCCTACATGCATCTGGACCGAAGTTTGGACCGTAGATCCGGACTGAGGTAGAGAGGTCTGAGGAGCAGATACAGGAACAGTAGAAACCGGAGCTGCTGATACTCCAGAAGAAGGTGGGGTAGATGGAGAATATGTTGCAGTAGTTGCAGCAGACGTTTGAGGCGGAGTACGGGATGTACTAGGCCTAGCCTGAGAAACTACAGAAGGTGCAGAAGTTTGAGCAGTGGACTAGACGGGTTGCTGAGATGGACCAGCGACCTGTCCAGGTTGGGATGACGACTACACATTCGATTGCAAGACCTGCTGATTTTGAGATGGATCCCACACCAAATTCGTTCCGGGGTATTGACCTTGAGGATACTGAGGACCATACCGAGTTGAGGTAAGATTGATAATACGGTTGACCAGAAGGCGGTTGGTAACCTTGAGATGGGCACTGACCTTGGGGTTCATAACCCTGAGGCACGTACTGATACTGGGGTTGACCTTGAGGTACATACTGATATTGATTTTGGGGTGCATACTGATATTGAGGTTGCCCTTGGGGTACATACTGGTACTGAGGTTGACCTTGGGGTACATACTAATACTGAGGTTGACCTTGGGGTACATACTGAGTCTGGGGTTAACCTTGAGGAATGTACTGCCCCGTAGGTATGTACTGTCCTTGAGGTTGGCCCCGGGCGCAAATTGAGTACCTTGAGGCTGCCCCCCAGGCATATACTGAGTACCCTGAGGTTGCCCCCCAGGCGCATATTGAGTACCTTGAGGTTGCCCCCCAGGCCATAATTGACTGCCTTGAGGTTGACCTGACATCATCAGAATTTCTTCTGCACTCAACTGTTTAGTACCACTACTTCTAGTTAACAACTTTTGTTCGATAGGACGAGGAGATGCTCCTGAAAATGTACCAGAAACGGACTGATACCCAACAGGAACAGAAGGACCGCCGTATAAATAGGCTTCCGGAGATTGGGAATACATGGATGACGGACTAGACATATTCAAAGTAGGATAATGACCTCTAGGTGAAGGGTGATAAAAAATGCGAGGTGGTGTAAAACTGAGTCCCGGATTTTCTAAAAGATTGGTCAGTGAACGGTACCAATCAGTACTCCTAGGTGGACTATAAAAAATCGATTCACGCTCCCTAAACTCTAAAATAGGTCGATTATCTGGAAAAGGGAAGCTTTCTTCGATATCCACAATAGCAAGCTCTTCGATCGCTATGAGTCCAACGGGAAGGTCTCAGGTAAGTACGGTTTCTACCCTAGGAGAACTAGGACCACTAGGAGTCGGAGAAACAAATTCTGATACGGGAGTGGGAGCAACTTCAGATTTGGGTTCAGATACGTCAGGTTCTTCACCTATATCACTAGTATACGCAATGCTACCAGTAACCTCTGAAATTACTACGAGTTGAGAATCAGAATATTCTACCAAAGAAGGTTCTCCTTCTTCAGGTGATTGATTTCTACTGCTACTGGGAGATACGAGAACTCTCAAGCCTTCAATGTAGCTTGGTATTTCTTTAGGAGGTTGACTTCGAAGTCTACGAGAAGTCCTCAGTAAATCAGCCACATTAACAAACTCAGGGGATTCACCTCGAAGTCTACGGGAATGTCTCTGTAATTCAGCCACAGCTAAAAACTTTTAACTACTTCAGACGCAAACAAAGTAAAATCTCAATGAAAATCACCTAAAGTCTCTAAAGAACCAAACAAATTTGAAGCACACACCTAAAGAATCTAAGAGATCAAACACACACAAACAATAACTTTCCGGACCGAAAACACTAGTTGGTGATGAAATCCAACGTCGCAGAGTTCGATACAAAAATAGCGGTTGGAACCGTTACCCCGACAACCTGCTTAATGAATAGACTGGACCAAGTTTCTCCACTTAATCGTCTCGAATGAAGAGAACCCCCCAAAAAATCCAAGTGAGTCTAGTCGACGTCTGCTCCAGGTGCAGTGGGATCTTCCTGCCACCGTCACCTTAGGAAGAATCCTAGAGAATATGGTCACTAAGGTTACCAACAGAAACAAATATACCTGGGGGAACACTCTACGATCCGATACGCACGCAAGGGTAGAGTAGCAAGCTCAATCCCCTTGAAGGCTCCTTCACATAAACTGAGGTTTACCAACAAGTGACCCCAGGCTCCTCGACAATGGTTAATCCGAGGTTTACCGTTTCTAATACGTGAATATTTGGCATCTTTCCCAATGAGGAAGGATTGATTCCCACACTGGTTCGAACACGATCTCGTGCTTCTCCTTTAAGAGGAGCTTTCCCAGAGCATAGATGCAACAATTGGATTTCTCCTACCGCAAGATAAAGCTACTTGTTTGTTTTACTATCTTGGAGAGTTAATTACGCCCTACTCCAAGATACTATCCTAAGCTATGTTGGTGTATCAGAGCCCTAGAAACAAAAAAATTGCTAGATTGATTTTATTTTAAGTGTGATTTTTAGTGGTTTTTTATTAAGTCAAGAGGTGATGGAGATGAAACTCATGGTGTAAAGACTCGACTCAAAATCACTACAAAAATGCACTTAAGATGATTAAATGATATTTTCTCTTCAATGAATTTCTAGCTAGGAAAGAGTTGGAAAATGCAAATACTTGAAAACACAAATCTTTCTTAACGATCAAATCAAAAGAAGAGTATTCGTTCCAATGCACTAAAAAACGAGACAACTAATTATTTTCACAAGAATTTCTCTTTTTCACTCAAACATTCAAAAGCTACTAAAACAAACTTTTTCAAAAGAGACCTTTCATTTTTTTTTAAACATTTAAAACTATAACTAAAGCAAATCTTTGAGAAAACTATTGAATAAAGCAAACTTAAGATCTACAAACTAAGAAAACCTGTTTGAAGTAAAAGCTCACAAAATGTATTTTTGAGGATGTTTTACTTGGTTACAAGAAAACCAAGGACCAATTTGTCCAGAATCACAAATAAGTCAAGAACAACCAATTTTGCTTTCCTTTTGAAAATGAAAATCCAAACTTTCAATCACAAGCTTTTCGAAGTTTTGTAAAGAGAAAACTCAAAGCAGATTCCTCAACAAGGGGATATTTTATAAATGGTCAGACTCATAAGAAGACTGGTAGACACTAAGGTGATCTGAAGTCCCTACAGCCTCTAAGCTCAGAGCCACTACACAACCAAATCGAAAAATAAACCCAACAAGCAAAACTCCTAGGAATTTCACCTAAAACCCTAATGCTAATGAAATTAAACCAAGGAAAGGTTTCAACCAGTCACATGCATGTATGGGCAGAGGATAACCACTAGAAAAACAAAATAAAACTAATTTAAAGAGAAAAATTCAAAATTTCAAAAATTTAGCAGGGTACGCAGGTTCAGAGTTTACACAGGTGCGGGTACGCTCTGTGCACAAAGTAAAAATGCGTATAGGTACGCACTGTGATACACATGCAGACTGCGGACTTCGACCAAAGTAATGAAAAATAAAAAACAAAACTAAATCCACTAAGTCTACCCAAATCCACACACAACAAGCCAAAAACAAAAACAAAAAGGCAAGTTTCTCAAGTCAAAGAAAAACGAGGAAAACAATCAAGTCCCCAGTGGAGTCGCCATTTTGTCAAACGCGGAATGAGTCGATCTTCGCGACAAGATAGACCTTCCTAAGAATCTAATGAAGACCTAATGACAAACAAACCAACCAGACACTATCTTTCTCTAAATGCGCTTTATAAATAATGGCAAACAAATGTGTTCAAGGCCTACCTCATGTCCAACGCAAGTTTGGGGATGCCTTTGCTCCTTTGACCCAAGTAAGTTCCTTTGTCACAAACCTACAAACACAAACAAGGAAAATGATTAAATAGCACATGAATAACCAGTATTATAAAACATATTTAAAATGAAAGTCAAAGAGTCCATGAAACAAATAACATGACATACTTGTTGAGAAAAATGAGCTGGATTGTATTAATTCAAAAGGAGAAGAACCTTACAACCTTTGCCTTGACGCTGTACAAGCTCCTCCCAGGGTCCAACAAGGAGTCTCCTCTACTTTGACAAGCTTCACTCACTTCCCAATGAAGCCAAAAAGGTATGTGATCTCTCCTCTTAAGCTCAAATAGGAAGTCTTGATTTCACTAGCATTTACCCTAAAAATTTCAGCTTCTAACCTCTTAAGCCACTAACCCAATGCCTTAATTTATAGTGCAATGGAGATCAGTTACAAGGTCCTCCTTCAAAGGGATAGAATCCTCCTTCAAAGGGATAGCTCCTCTTAACAAGGGATTAGTTCCTCCTCTTATGGGATGCATGAACCACTTGGAGCGAACAATCCACGTAAAAAATCCTTCTAGAAAACTCTAGAATTAACCCAAAGTGAGTTTTTTAAGATAAAAATTGCGCCTTTTGACTTTTACAGGGGTACGCACCCTCCCCTTTACATACAGAGCGTATAAGTACGCAGACATCTTGAACAAAAGGTGCGGGCCCGCAGGCAAAAGTGAGAGAAAGTGCGGAACCAGAGTTACATTGCTTTTTTGATGTCTTTCTCTCATTTCTAAAGCTTGTTTTGAAGAGCTGAGGTTTGAAACTTGCTTAGGAAGCTGGCACAGGTGGTGATAGACCCATACTGACTGCAAATAATCAAGGTGACGATATTTTTGTGTAACACCTGGATTGACAAATTAATTGTTGGTGTAAATCTTGCATCCAATTACCAAAAGTTAACAACTATTACAAGGAAAAAAATACATATTAAATAAGTAAAAGTGTTGAAGTCAATATTGAATGTAACTAACTTGATAACATATAGTTACCAAAACTTTTGAATAGCTTGGATGGAATACACATGAATGGAATTTACTTCCACTACAACTTCATTCATGTACACATTCAACTAATTTTCTAGAACGAAAAGACCGTACCCTAACATAAAGTTCACTTACAACAAGATAATATTCTCTATTTGTATTCCAGCAAACTAAGTGCACAGGATTTGTATGCCTCTTAAATAATAAATATATTAAAGATACTAATCATTTCAAACTCTTTCTTTATCTAAATCTGATAAATGTTTACAACCACTGAAGATATTTTTTCCATAAAATATTTTAAAAATTAGAAGATACAGGCATCACATGTGGAAATTGCAGATACCTTAAGTAAACCAATTTCAACAAAACTAAGAGAATCAACAAACTCATAACCTTCATCCAACATTGCTTAGAAGTTTAGTGTGGATAACAAAACATTGAATGCGAATGCAATATAACACAAAACGTACCTGTAAAGAATGAAAATTGTGCTCAGTCTCAACATCAAAATTTGATACAACATTTTCTATAGTGGCTGCAAGAAGTCTGCCAACTCCTATTTGAAATCACACTTGACTCATACTACCTTGTGAAGTAAGTGAAATCAAGAATAAGTATTTCATAATTTAATGTGTACAACATCTTATCTAGCATAGTGCATTCATCGCTATTAATTACACAGTTAAAAAGCTTATACTTTATAAATTGTCCACCTTAAAAGTTCTTGTGCAAATGTGTTGATTAACACTATAATAACGCATTTCATTTTCTCCATCACAAGAGTAGAGTAAATCATTATTTCGGTGGAAATCAAGAGACATAACAATTCCTAAATGACTAGTAAACATTCTTAATGAATATCTTGGTTGTAACAAATAAAAATATGTTAGAATGATCTGACCTATCAAACATAAGATTTTGAAGCCACCACTCTTTAAAACATAATTCCCATTGAGTAAATGCTTGGATGAAATCAACTTATAATGACAATCCTACACCCAAACTATTATCAAAAATTGAAAAAAATATAATAAAAAAATCAAATGCTTGCATGTGCCAAGAAGGTACCAAAGCAGCCCAATCAATGAAAGTAGTAGCATGTGCTAGATGGCTATCATCTAGAAACTAGTGTACTTAGACAAAAGCAATGCTAATATTTGGAGGAAAACAAAATTATAAGCCCATTATGTCACAAAAATAAAAGACAAAATGAAAAAGCCAAGCATCATTTAGGGAAAGGATGAATTGTTCATATTCAAAGTTTAAGAGGACAACAGTATTAGAAAGTTGCAACAATATATCAATTACGTTGCTAAGATCTCAAGCAAACCTATCATGCATGTCCCTTGATCATTAGAAATATGCAACAATATATAAAATGTGTTTCTAATATCTTAAGCAAACCTATCTTGAAAGTTACTCAATGGGCATTATTTGAGAGGGGATAATTGAACCATCTTTTAATTATTTAAGGAAAAACAATTCTTGACATCCAATTACCAAAAGTTTTGGATAGCTTTGATGAAAGAAACATGAACGGAATTTATTTTCAATGCAAGTCAGTTCATGCACATATTCACCTTCTTTTCCAGAATGAAAAGACCATACCCTAACAAAATCTTCTCTTACAAAGTCAAAATATTCTCCACTTGTGTCCCAACAAACTTAGTGCACGGATTTTGTATGCCTTAGAAATAATAAATATATTAAAGATACTAATCATTTTCAATCTTTTCCTTATCTAAATCTGATATATGTTTACAACTACTAAAGATATTTCCAGAACATATTTAAAAAATTAGAATATATAGGCATCGCATGTGGAAACTGCAGATACTCTATGTAAACCAATTTAATCAACGAACTTAGAATCTTCATCCAATATTCCCTAGAATTTTGGTGTGCATAACAAAAGACTGAATGTGAATGCAAGATAACACAAAACATACATGTAAAGAATGCAAATTGTGCTCAGTCTCAACATCAAAATATGATACGATATTTTTTGGAGCTACTACAAGAAGTCTCCCAACACCTGTTTGAAATTGCACTTGACTCATACCACCTTGTGAAGTAAGAAGTCTACAATGGTTGCAAGAAGTCTACCAACTCCTTTTTTCTGTAGGGGTTGTAAGAAGTCTGCAAAATCCTATTTTCTGCAAGGGTTGCAAGAAGTCTACCAACTCCTATTTGAAAATGCACTTGACTCATACCACCTTGTGAAGTAAGTAAAATCAGGAATAAGTCTTACAGAATTTAATGTGTATAGTGTTTCATCTAGCATAGTGCATTCATCACGATTAATTACACAAAGCTAAAAAAACATATACTTTATAAATTGTCTACCTTAAAAGTTCTTGTGAAAATGGCATGATTAACACTACAATAACGCACTTCATTTTCTCCATCACAAGAGTAGAGAAGATCATTGTCTGGATGGAAATCAAGAGACATACCGGTTCGTAAATGACCAATAAACGTTCTCAATGAATAGCTTGGATTTAACAAATAACAATATGTTAGAATGATTTGACATGTCTAATACAAAAAAGGGTTTCAGGCTAATGGAAGAAAGATGAAAAATAGATGAAAACTAAACATATTTAATGGTATCTCACTTGAACCTTTTGGTGTTAGATCATTGATGGCAGCATGTGGTGGTTTGATCAAGTGAATCGACAATTCATGATTCGACGTTGTTAGCCTCGACATTGCATCTCGGATTTTGATCATGTAATTGCCTGGATCAACATTATTGGTAGGTTTTATAGGTGGTTATAGTTTGTTAGTTTCAGGCCTAATTAGTTTATGGCTAGGGCGTATAGAACTAACTACTCTCCATCTGGGCAAAGATTTTTTTGCAGGTTGGCTTGTTGGTACTGCACTTTCTTTGCTCTTTTTCATAGTTAGTTTGAATTGATGGCTAGGGAATGAATATTTGCAACCATGGGAAGGGGAAAAAATATGTGCTACGATGAGGTAGGCGACACAATGAGGTAACACAAACGAATATGTGCCACTAGCTAAGCGATAACATCTCACTTCACCCATTGGTCCACCAGATGAAAGAGATTAAACCTTGTTGTTTACATATAAGCATATAGATTGATCCATGCCCAATTTATTTACCCATCCTAGTGGGTCAGTTATCATAGTAGACATTACCACCAACCTATAGAGTCAACGGAACAACCAACAACGTCACCACAACCAACAGTTTGGTCAATAGCCAGAGCAACAAGTAACTAGCCCGCTTTAGTCCAATAATATTATATTAAACTATAGGATCTTAACTTCATGTTGAATCAGTGAAGTAGTTAGTAGAGTGTGGTTCAGAGTGACTAAATAATGCCTATTGCAAAGATTTATGGTGAGTGCTAAACTCCTTATCAAGGAGAACACCTCTCGAATAGTATCCTAACTACCACTAATCGATGTGCTCATCATTCTCACTACCACTTGATAATGGAAGTACAACTTCACTTTCCTTCCATGTGCAGCAATTGGGGGGAACCCTTCACCCCTTACCTCTCTTGAAATGGAACTTGTTACAACGGAAAAGATAAACCCTTCATCTGCACCATTCTGAATGAGGTTCCTGAGCAATTGAAAACTCATTTTTGAAAATTGAATGAGGTTTTTCTTCCTAACATACTTACCTACAAAAACCTCTCTCAATGTATTTAAATTCATTATGAGGTGGGAGAAATTGATGATCCAACTTGCGCTACAAAACTGCCCATTTGAAAACATAGACCATTTTAGAATATGAAAATAAAAAAATATATATATTATTACCTGATTTATTATTATTCTTGTATCTTGTATTCTTTTATATATAAAAAGTAATATTAAAATTTTTATATTTTTATATATATCTAGATAAACCCTTGAAAAGTATATACTCCTAACCTTTCTAATTATGCTTATCTTTCTTTTGGCTTTTAGAGGTTAATACATTCTCTTTTGAAAGTATCGCTTTAAGTGGCATAGCTGACAGTACTAATAATATGGTAAGAATTACCTATGAGTTTTCCTTGAAATATTGGCACTTCTCTTGTATGAATCCTCTAGGAATTCGTTTTGAGTTTGAAACTATGTAATGACTTATTTTTAATGTTTATCAAATGTGTATAATTGTGTTTCAATCATTAACAAAAATTTTACTTTATAAAATCTCCCCAAACATCGAGTATAATCGAAGAAAACTTTATTAGTATTATTTTGATAAACAAATTTTAAATAAAAGATTGAATTCCTTCTCGTGCAATGGACCATGAGTTAATAATATAGGAATTAGAGTATGATGTCCTGAGTTGAGTGTTCTCCTAAGCAATATTTTAAAACTCCGACTCCGACTCCGACTCAATATCGACTCCACCGACACAATTTCAATGACTAGATCATTGTAAAAAATATATTAAATATTTATTTTTTATAAAAAAAAACATAATTTTAAAGATTTTCATTGATGTTTCCAAACACAAAGCATTAGAATATAGATAGAAGACAACATATGATCAAAGTAGGCTCATGTATATCCATTATATCAAAATGGCACCCAGTGCACTGTCTAATACATACATGATGATGATATAGTGATCAAAACAAAAACACATAACCAAGGAGGTTAGAAATGGCTCTACAACAAAAGTAAACTATCACCAGTACTATTGGCTACTGCTAGAGGAGCCAAGATCATCTAGATCAACCTCTGGATTAGAGTCAGATAGGGGGCCCCATGGCTCCTCCTCATCATCATCTCCAACTATAACTACAGAAGTGGTAGAACTAACAGGGTGTGCAACAGCTGCAAGTTGAGATAGACGAGATATGCGCTTTTGTCGTGGCTGAGTAGAGGAAGCACCTGCAACTGGAGGACTTGTTGGCCCTGAGGTTGAGGCTGGTACAAGTGGATCAAGATCTGCATTCAACTGAACATTATGTTCAAGTGATGCTATCATCTCATAATCATAATCAATATCCTCATCAGAATGAAACTCTACTGGATGACTCTCCACTACCCAATCTAATGTTGGACCAATGTCTTCCAACACAATGGGATCTGAATCAAGTCTTTTGTTCAAAAATTGGTTGTCTCTGAGCCGGAGGTTGTATTGGACATAAACTAGATCATTTAACCATTTTTATCCAAACAGTTCCTCTTCTTTGTGTGAATTCTCTCAAAGACAGACCAATTGCGCTCACACCCAGTAGCACTGCAAGTTTGACTCAAAATACGAATTGCAAACTTCTGCAATTCAGGATAATGGCTACCAAAAACCTCCCATCCTTGTGATACAAAAAACATAAGAGTGTAATGAGTTAGCTCAACAAAATTACAAATTATATCCAACTTTCAAATTATAAACAATTTAACAAAATAAGTATTAAGAATTTGAAAATTGAAATTTTTGTTTACCTGGCTCATTTGCGTCCCTTGCAATCTTTGCTAGGTTCTTCCCAAAGGTACTTGAGGCATTGCTGAAGGTTGTGGCTTATCGGTGTATCTGCAACTGATCACACTCCGATGGGATCATGCAATCAATGCATTCAATCAATCCATCTCTAACCTCCCCTTTCAAAGCTCCTGTCTCCTTAGCTTTATAATGATAGCATGGGTTCAAAAAATACCCAGCTGCATGTATAGGGCAATGGAGTTAAGTGTTCCATGTTTCATCAATGATTGCCCAAATGGGCCCATACTTGACCACTTTATCCTTGTATTCCCTCTTTATTTTCTCCTTTGCTTGATCCATAGCCTCATAAATGAAGCCCATAGCCAATCTTTCCCCATCCCCCAACTGCAACACCTTAACCAGTGGCTCAGCAAGCTTCACAATCTCTGTTGTCTTTCTCCAAAATATTTCTTCATTAACTTTCTTTTTCAATTCTTTTCCTTCCTATTTGTGAGACCACTGGCTTTGATTCCATTATTCATTGGAAAATATTTTTGCAAGTTTCTATGTTGTGAAAGCCTAGATTGCAATGTCAAAAAATGAGTAGCAAATCTAGTGATGACAGGCCTAATAATATCCCTACCCCTATGCATTTCCTCATCAGGCTCAAAATCCATGAATGATTGTGGATAAATTTTGTTATACTTTTGGCATGATCTATAGTGTTTTTGACCCAATGTAATTTTCCAATATCCTAAAACATGAGGTCTATGCAATGTGCAACACATGGGGTCCAAAAAATGGTTCTGTATTTTTCCTCTAACAATTTTGTTGGGTCAAGAAAAGGTATGATTTCTCTTCGTAAATTGCTTTATTTAAAATTCTTCCTTATACGATTATCTCTGTTTATAGATTAAAATAAGGGAAATATTGGCTAAAGTTGAATGAAAGCATTTGGTGACAAAATAGGCAAATCTAGCATAAGAAACTGATTTTTTGCTATCTTTGTGTGCAAAAGATGCAGACTAGGTAAAAATCGTTCAGTTGACAGAGCAACACGAGGCCATAAAAGGGAAACTACAGCATCTTTGGCAAACAAGGTAGTGGGAGATCAGCTTGAACAATGCTATTTTATCACATGATCAGATTATGTATTGTGAAATCCCCAAGATCCCCTGATCCTGAGGATTCACTTTTATCTAGTTACTCTTTTATGTTATATATAGGGGTGAAAGACAATTAAAGTGAGTTTAGACTTTGATAATCTATAATTATTCTTTTTGAAAACATATAACATTGTTATCTCAGTGTGCTGTAAGATGTTACTTGCATTAATGAAAGAAGGTTGCGTTTGATACATATTTATATTCTAAGTTCTTATTAAGCGGAGGCTTCTGGCGACTCTTGGCCTGGTCACGAAAAGTTCTACTGCTCCCTTGTGTTATAATCTTTCTATTTAGTCTTTGATATTTGATTAATGTTCAGTGATTGGTTATTCCATTTATCATAAAGATTTGTGATATTGATTCATACTGTTGTTCAATCAGATTTGGAGTGAAGCCTTGTGATATAATTAAGCAATGCTTTGATTTGAACAAGTGAATTAGAGCTAATAGTAGATTGTTGTTCATTTCGAGTGATGTTATCATAGATCTTAGAGATAATTCTAATTAATTTCCACAGGTTGCAACATAGATCATTTGCTATTCAGAAATCCTTTATTGTTGTATGTGTGCTTGCTGTTCAATTACCATTTGTTGTTCAAATGTTGTTTATTGTTAAATTACCAATTGTTGTTCAATCATTTTTTGTTGTTCAATTGAGATTGTTGTTTAATTTGGATTGCTATAGAATAACAATGTTGTTCAATAGTTATAGTCCCTTTCCTTGATTGAGTGAGTTAGCCTTAAGTCTATTTAAACATTCCCAATTGTGATTCTTATTTGCATTTAGTTTCAATTGATTTCAGAACAAGTTGCATAGAATTGCAGCGTGTTAAGAGTATTTCTTCCATAGTTAGTTCTTTCCAGAATTGTGTGGAGTGAATTGAAGAATTAGTCATTAGTGATTGCAAAACAATTCATCATTAGATAACCTCTAGATTCAGTGCATATATTGTGTTGACACTCTTGAGATAAAAAAACTTACCTCAGGTTGACAACTAATGTAGGGATTGAGATTGCCTGTAAAAAGACATCTTAGTGAACCAACATTTTGGTGTCGTTGCTGGGGAGAGTGTTTCAAGTGATTTATTTATTTATTTTTTTTTTTTATTTTTTTATTTTTTTTTATTTTTTATTTTTTTTATATATATATATATATTAATATATATATATATATATATATATTTTTTTTTTTTTTTTCTGTGAAAGAATTGGATTTTAAAAATGGAAGGTAAGAACCTGCATACCTAGCAAGTAAAGTGCTTGCTTACCAGCCCGCTTTTCAACAAAATATTAGATAACAACCTTTATAGATGAAAACGTAAGAAGAGAAGAGTCTCAAGCATCAGTAGGATTCCAGGCTATACCTAGAAAAAGTTCTACTATTATCCCTCAAGCAGAAGGCTCACCATCTACAGTTTACGTTGAGATTCAAAGCCAAGTAGGAGGATCGGAACGGAGTCTTCAAGCTACAATAAGTTTACATTTTGATCCTCTACAAGAGGGAAAATCTTGTAACTTAAGAGAAGGAAAAGGAGAAACTAGTGGGACTACTAAGGCAGAACCACAGTTGTCTCAACAAGGATCTTCTGAGATCCCAGACCTAGGTAGTGTTGCAAAGCCAGCTCAGGTTGCTAACTCCCTGCTTACTCAAGAAGCACCCATTGAAGTCCCCAAAGATTATTGGCACATCTTTGACCAAATGGCAGATAGCCACATCAAGATCAAACCTCGACATTAGAGTACCCCATAGTCGACCAAGTGGCTAATGCCCCCATGAAGGCTATTCCTCTACAGAGCATCCCAACTTTCCATGGGATGATCACAGAGGATCCTAATGCTTTCTTGTTTTATTTTGATGCCCTTTGTAGAGGGTATGACTATACCACCGACCCTCAAAAGCTAAAACTATTCCCTTCCACTCTGAAAGGAGTAGCTTTAAGATGGTTTATGGGTATAGGTGGGCGAACTATTGATTCTTGGGACGAGATGAAAACCTCCTTCCTCAAAAGATACCAGGACTTTTGTAAAACTAGGGAACTGAAAGATGAAATTTTTAAGATGACTGCAAAAGATAATGAAACAATGGAAGAATATGTAAAACGATTTAATTATAATTTGCAGAGGTATCAACACACTGCCCTACCAAAAGAAGTCCTAAGAGTTATCTTAATTAAAGGAATGAAAGAGGAATGGGTAGAAACTCTAAACTTAATGGGAAAAGGAGATATTTCTCAAAAAGATTATGATGAAATTATTCATTTGTGTGTCAGGTGTTTACGAGGAAGCACAAGCAAAGGAGAAGGAAGCCGAAATCCCATGAGCAGAGGAAGCAAACCACACAGTGGACGCGTAACACGGATAGAGATCAGCAACCTCCTGGAAGATTTTAAGACGGACATCCTGGGAACTCTTACAATATAGTTGGACATCCTACAGGCTAAAAAAAAACAGGCCTTAGCAGAACAAAATTTGGCCATCTTCTGCCCACGCTTTCGAAAAAATTACAACCAACGTGAATGTCCTTTAGACATAGTGCAGATGTGCGCTATATGTACTAAATATCATGACATTGAACAATGTCCATCGTTACCAGGGTTGAAAAAAGTATTCAAGGAAGCGAAGGAAGAAACATAACCAATATATTTGATGAACCAGCGTCGACAATGGCAAGCTAAACTGACAAGTATGTCACAAGACGCACCCCAATTCTTTCCTTCCTTGCAGTTTAATCAGTGACAGAACCTCGGGGCAACCTGGCAAGGCCAATCATCCTACCCAAATTGGAAAAGCCCGCCATTCCCCATGACATATTGGTCAACACAAAATTTTCCGGGAAATGGCTGGCCGAATTCTCCTTTTACTCCTATTTGTCAAGGCAATCCCTATCAATCCCAGTGGCCTGTCTCCACCACTCAAAATTTGAACTAGTCTACAAATTGGCAACAACCTCTGGGGATATCCAATGTCCCTATGGGGACAGGCCCTCAGCCTCAATGCGCATTATCTCCTGCGCAGCTCCTGGCTTCTTCTGCGTGGCTCTGGTTGGCTCTGCGTCATACTTCTTGGCTTCTGCGCTACTAGAAATAGCTTCTGTCACCTCGGGACAGTTGTTTTCTGCTGTTATTGCTCTGCTCGGCTGATGTATTTTAATCCTCCTGTGATCTGCAATCACCCTCTGATACCATGTTGAAGTTTCTAATTTTCCTTAGTTAGAAACCCTCCATGCACTTTATCTGATTTATTCCTACCTACTTGTTATCTTTCTTAGAAAGTTATTTACAATGTAAATACTGAAAATAAACACTAGTGCATGCTCAACATATTACAGATCAGCAACTAAAAGAAACAAGAACAAACAAACCACAGGACGCCATTATTTTTGGACTAATGTCCCTGGAAAAACCCAATGTGGGAAAACCGGTACAACTATCTGAGGGTTTTCCTATTAAGTAATATCAGAGTACAATCTAGGTGCCGAAACTGGCCTACCCAACAAAGAATTTCCTTAGCATCTATACTTCACAATTTGAGAGAAATCTCTTGGCTGAAACCTTGAAAAACCCTTCTGGTAGCTCCTCAACACAAAACTACTCTTGCAACCCCAGCGTCTGCCAAATCTGGACTGTGTCAGCCCCTCTCTGTCTCGCGTTGGCCCTGCGTTAGCCTTTCTAGGCCTGTGTCAGCTCTGGGAGCCTCTACGTCAGCTATGTTAGCCCCTCTAGTGCTCTGTGTAGCACTTGGCTACCTCTGCGTGGCCCTACGTGAGCCCTTGTTGGCTCTACATCACCCTCCTTAGCTGTTGCGCTGCTCTCCCGGCACAACCTCTGCCTTATCTATTTCTCTGTACTCAATGCCCCTCAGTTGCTCTCCCAATCTCTAATTCTAACTCTCTTAGCAAACCCCGCTCTAGAGAATAGAATGATTGATCATCTGGTGTACTCTCCAAGTGACCCTCAAGCCTCCTCTTATATTTTCCTATTGACATATCAACAACCGAGATTAAGTCTCTGATCAACGGCTAAGATTAGATCTGGCTTGATCCATGTCTTTTGGACCATTCTAACATAGACTCATATTAATACATATTAATATTTTATTTTCCCTAAGTTTAGATTTAGGGACTCCATTAAACATATTAATTATTTTAATATCTCTTGATCTGTTTAGAATCTGCCCAAACCCTTTCTGGGTATTGGAGATCTCATGTCCCCCAACCTCTCCACCAAATTTCATGGCTAGAGCACATCTTATGCTACCTCAAATCAACACTCCCTCTTAGCAAGGGTTGTGCTCTAGCAATACGCCTCACTGAGTATCTCTGATCATCTGGCATTAGTACCTGTGTTGATGCTAGGCCTTCCTGCCCAACATCCTCTACATTGATGCCTCTTGTACTACTGCTCATGGTTCTACCACTGCCACTATTGCATATGTATGACAACGCCCTCTGCATCTATGTTGTTGCTGGTCCTTTCTCCCAGCACTGCATCCGCACTGCACCTCCTCTCATCATGTTGCATCATGTTTCCCACTGTTGCACTGCAACTCAGTTACTGAGAAGTAAGTAACTGACCTCCCTGTTGGGCTAGAAACACCCCACTGATGTTGAAACTCCCTCTCGTTGACAAGTGCCCCCTGTCTCTAACCTTTACGCTACTGCAACAAATCCTTGCATCTCGTACCATTGCACACCTCTCTGTGCCTTCCTACACTGGTGCAACACTCCTGTGCCTCTTGCACTGCTGCAACCTGCTAGCTCTGCGCTATCTTGGGACTGCTGCACTGTAGCTCTCTCTGCCACTCTGTCTACCTCTGTCTCTACCCACTTAGCGAGTCCTGCTACTCCTCGTTGAGGATCGTGTAGTGAGGTCTAATCCAAGGGGCTAGGTACCTCAAGGATCCTGCCCCTCATCGCCTGTAGTCCGCCTGACTATAGCTCAATGTCTCCCCACTTCCACTCAAGTGGCATGTGTGCACTCATGGCACAGTCATCATCTGTCAAAACTTCCTTCTCTACCCATACTGGCACTTCCTTAGTCTTGGAAGACTCTCCCTTACTCTTCTTCCTTGGGCACTGGGTCACATAATGACCCATCTCCCCATAGTGGAAGCACTTGATATTGGAGAGATCTTTCTTCTTCCATTTCTCCCACTTTCCCTCAAATGCTAGGGCCACATCCTCCTCCTCCTGCTTGACCTTGATCCCTTTACTGTTACTACCTGTCTTTCATTGTTATCTGATCTCTTCCTAGCGAAGAGCTACCCACATCTCGTCCCAAGGTAGGAGAGTCCCTTTGCCCAGGCTGCTTGGACAAACACTTCCCACTCTTTTGAGACTGCATTCAGTGTTTTCCTCACCATAAGATCCTGATCCGGTATCGCTCCTATAGTAGTCAAGTGATCTCAGTGCTCATTTAGTCCTTCGAGGAAGGAGTCAATCGTTTGACCCTTCTTCATCTGATACAACCTCATATGGTTCTCAAGCAACATTCTTCTCTACACAGAAGTATGTTGGTATAGGTTATTGAGAGCCTCCCACATCTCAACTGTCGTTTCCTTCTCGACTATATGTGGTACCACATGATCCTTAAGCCGTCAAGGATAATGTACTTGGCCCTCGCCAGCGCCTCCTCATACCTGTCATTATCACTAGGGTCGATTGGGACAGCTATTACCTTCAAGGCGAAGTTCTTGACATGATTCATGTCAAGCACTGATAAGATTCTGGCCTTCCAGACTGCGAAGTTAGATGCTCTATCCAGTCTATCCTAGTTTCTTACCCCGTGTAGTGCCATGATGCTCCTCTACTTCCCTCCTGGAAGTTCTTTGTTCGACTCCTCTGAGTCTCTACTTCCCGTATGGAAGTTCTCTTCTGGACTCCCTCTCAGTCCTGATTTCCCTCTTGGAAATCCTTCTACCGCTTCTCGAGATGCCCCCTACTATGATCGTCTTGTGCAACTGCACTGTTGATCCGGGTTCCTCGGCTAGTAACCCTCGACAAAAACTCCTTTGGCCCTGCTCTATCAGGTATTGTTCTGACTATAGTACCTCACCAGCTCCACTCGACAATATTCCTATAGCCTTGTAGACCCCAAGTAACTACCTCTCTATGAATTGGGTCAGCCCCTCTCTGCTTCACGCTAGCTCTGCGTCACCCCAGATGGGTCTGCATCAGCCCTCTGGCCCCCTGCATTAACAACGCTGGCCTCTCTGAGGCTCTGTGCAGCTCCTGGCTTCTTCTGCGTGGCTCTAGCTAGCTCCGCGTCACACTTCTTGGCTTCTGTGCTACTAAAAATAGCTTCTGTCACCTCGGGACAATAGTTTTATGCTACTATTGCTCCACTGAGCTGATGTCTTTTAATCATCCTGTAATATGTAATCACCCTCTGATACCATGTTGAAGTTTCTAATTTTCCTTAGTTAGAAACCCTCCATGCACTTTATCTGATTTATTCCTACCTACTTGTTATCTTTCTTAACAAGTTATTTACAATGTAAATACTGAAAATAGACAATAGTGCATGCTCAACATATTACAGATCAGCAACTAAAAGAATCAAGAACAAAAACACCACATCACACCATTATTTTTGGACTAATGTCCCTGAAAAAACCCAATGTGGGAAAGTAAGTGCAACTGCCTGAGGGTTTTCTTATTAAGCAATATCATAGTACAATCTGGGTGCCGAAATTGGCCTACCCAACAGAGAATTTCCTTAGCAACTATACCTCATAGTTTGAGAGAAATCTCCTGGCTGAAACCTCGGAAAACCCTTCTGGTACCTCCTTAGCACAAAACTGCTCCTGCAACCCCAGTGTCTACCCAATCTGGACTGCGTCAACCCCTCTGTCTCATGTTGGCCCTGTGTCAGCCTTTCTAGGCCTGCGTCAGCCCCAGGAGGCCCTGCATCAGCTCTAGGAGCCTCTGCGTCAGCTACGCTGGCCTCTCTGGTGCTCTGCGCAGCACTTGGCTGCCTCTGTGTGGCCCTACGTGAGCCCTTGTTGGCTCTGCGTCACCCTCCTTGGCTGTTGCACTTCTCTCCCAACACAATCTCTGCCTTCTCTGTTTCTCTGTACTCAATGCCCCTCAGTTGCTCTCCCAATCACTGATTCTATCTCTCTTAGCAAACCTCGCTCTAGAGAATAGAATGACTAATCATCTGGTGTACTCTCCAAGTGACCCTCAAGCCTCCTCTTATACTTTTCTTGTTGACATATCAACGACCGAGATTAAGTCCCTAATCAACGGCTAAGATTGGATCTGGCTTGATCCATGTCTTTTGGACCATTCTAACAGATTCATATTAATACACGTTAATATTTTATTTTCCCTAAGTTTAGACTTAGGGACTCCATTAAAAATATTAATTATTTTAATATCTCCTTATCTGTTTAGAATCTGCCCAAACCCTTTCTGGTTATTGGAGATCTCATGTGGCCCAACCTCTCCACCAAATTTCGTGGTTAGAGCACATCTGATGCTACCCCAAATCAACAACCTATACATATTCCACCCCCTGTAAATAATAATGAATCAAAACAAGGGGAATAAACAGATCGGCATGATGACCCTGAAAAACTTATAGTCACTTCTCCTCCATTCCCCGAAAGACTAACAATACCCAAACCTATCGCCTACGCTGATTTCAATCTTGTAGGGCAACTAAAAAATTTGTGTATTAAGATCCCTCTCCTCCAAGCTATTCAAGACATTCCCATCTATGTCAAAACAATCAAAAAACTGTGTAAGGAAGCCTGTGAGGAAGGTGAAAACCTCACCCACTATCCATGTTGTAGGAACCTTATCCGATTTACTCTTGGGAGAGGAAACTCCAATAAAGTATGAAGATCCTGGAAACCCCATAGTGACAGTTCAGATATATGGCCGCTCTTTTCCAAATACACTAGTCGATCTAAGAGCCACCATTAATATATTAACAACAGAAACTTGTCAAGCACTTGGTATTACAGCGCTGGAACCAACCACCACTTTATTAGAACTTGTTGACCGATTGGTGGTGAGACCAAAAGGGACTTTACAAGATATCACAGTTTCTGTTAACTCATGGGAATATCTAGTAGATTTTCAGGTTATAAACCTAAGGAGTTGGGTGGATGGGCATCCTATGATTTTGGGCCGACCTTGGCTAGTAACAGTTGATGTATATATTGGCTGCCGAGAAGGTAGCATGACTATTACAAAGGGGGATGCTATAAAAAATATTGTGTTATATCCTCCTGCCAGGCCAATTTTTCCCATTGTAAAAATATGTAAGCAGCCACTAGCGTACTTGGAAGAGAGCATCCGTTCATCACTCACAATAGCAAAGGCACTAGAATTTAAAGATCAGACTAAGGATGACATTATCAACAATTTTATAAATCACCTAGCTAATGTGAGCAATGTACAGCGTCAGATGTTGAAAGCAATCCTTGATAACGAGGCCATGGAAGATCCTTTGAAGGATACAAATGACCAACATATTCAGATGACTGTTGTTCATAACAGCAAACCCGTTGAGATCGAGCTAGGCAGAGTTCTAAATATTAATGACAGTCTGGATAGCGAACAACAGAAGCTTATCCAGGCCTTACAAAAAAAAATAAAAGGGCTTTTGCCTGGGATTATCTTGACATGAAAGGGATAGACCCACAGCTATGTACACACCACATCTATACAGAGAAGGATGCTCAACCCATCCGACAGCCTCAACGAAGGTTGAACCCACACCTCAAAGACATTGTGAAAGAGGAATTACAGAAGCTATTGGATGTAAACTTTATTTATCCTGTCTCGGACAGTAAATGGGTCTCTCCATTGGTGGTCATCCCTAAGAAAAATGGGAAGTGTCGTATATTTGTTGACTATCAAGAGCTAAACAAGGAAACACGGAAAGATCACTTCCCCCTCCCATTCATCGATCAAGTCCTCGATACGTTGGCAGGGAAGCAGTTCTTCTCTTTTTTAGATGGTTTGAGTGGCTACAATCAAATTCAGATTGCCCTCGAAGACTAGGATGAAACAAACTTCACCTGTCCCTGGGGCACATTCGCATACAGGGTATTGCCATTCGGCTTGTGTAATGACCCAGCCACGTTCCAGAGAGCTATACTCGACATCTTTGCTGATCTAATAAATGAAGCACTTGAGGTATATATGGATGACTTTACTCCTTATGGGGATGACTTCGATCAAGCATTGCAAATGCTAGAAAAGGTCTTAGAACGATGCAATACTATCAGGTTATGCTTAAACAATGTCAAGTGTCACATGATGATCATCGAGGACGTGATCCTGGGACATTATATCTCTACAGTAGGAATACAGGTAGATTCAGCAAAAATACAGGTAATTCTCCTACTGCCTACCCCCTGCACTCAAACATAGGTATGTAGCTTCTTGGGATATGCAAGTTATTATCGTAGGTTTATTAAAAAAAAATCACAGATTACTGCACCCTTATATGCTCTAATTGGAAATGTTGATTTCAGTTGGTCCAAGTTTAAAGAAACTAGTCTCGACAGCACCGGTATTACGTGGACCAAACTGGGAGCTGCCTTTCCACATATCGACAGACACATCAAATGTAGCTATAAGCACTGTCCTCGGCCAGGAGGAGGACAAGAAACCTTATGCTATATATTATATTAGTAAAAATCTCACTTCTGCAAAATGTAATCATACAGTGACAGAAAAAGAATTTTTAGCTGTTATTTATGCAATAAACAAATTTAGACGCTATATAACCAGCTACCAAGTCTTTTTGTACACTGATCACTCTGCCATTCGGTATCTAGCTAATAAACCTATCACAAATGGTTGAGTAACACGACGCTTATTTCTTTTTCAGGAGTTCGACATTACTATTAAAAATCATCCGTGGAAGGAAAACCCAGTTGCTGATTTTCTATCTCGAATCCCGAAGGTGAATGACCCACTGGCGGTAGATGACCAATTTCCGAATGGACACCTGTTTGTCATGGCAGTCAAGACGCCTTGGTACGCAGATGTGGCAAATTATCTGGCAGTATGGAAGCTACCTAAACATTTGACGACATGAGAAAGAAAATTGATCGTTCAGCGCAACGCCCGGTTCTCTTGGATAGGTAGATATCTTTCTCATACAGGGGCCGACATGTGTATTTGCAGATGTATCCATGAGGATGTGATCCATGACATTCTAAAGGCTTGCTATGATGAGCCCTTCGGGGACATTTCGCAGATCGAAGGATAGGACATAAGGTATTACAGCTGGGTTATTATTGGCCCACTATTTTTAAGGATGCTAAGAAATATGCCCAGGCCTGCGATAGCTAACAAAGGATGGGCCAGCCTAGCCAATCTGATGAAATGCCTTTGCAGCCCCAATTAGTCATAAAGCCCTTTGAGCGTTGGGCATTGAACTTCATGGGCCCATTCCATCCGCCATCCAATTAGAAGGCCTACATACTGGTAGCCACGGATTATGTGACAAAATGGGTGGAAACAGTAGATTTACCAAGAGCCACAAAGGAACCAGTGATTAACTTCATTTTTGGACTATTTGTGCAATATGGGTTACCGCGAGAAGTGATCACAGATGGGGGAAAGAAATTCACAGGGCACAAGATTACTGCGACTTTCAGAAACCATCATATTACGCATAAGATCATTTCTCTGTATCACCCGCAGGTGAACGGACAAGTCGAAAGCACCAATAAGGTTATAGAATCGATTCTGACAAAGACAGTCTCAACACACCAGCGAGATTGGGTTGCTAGACTGCCAGAGGCCTTGTGGGCCTATCATACGACTTGGAGGAATACTACTGGATACTCATCATACTAGCTTGTGTTCGATAAAGAGCCAATTTTTCCAATCGAATTTGAAATAAAGACTCTAAGAATGGCCCAAGAAGTGGGGTTGGATTTAACAAAAGCCCAAACCAAGTGACTTCAGTAGATCAACGAACTAGATGAGGCTCGACTGCTTTCTTTGCAATGGACTGCAATAATTCAGAAGCAAAGGGAAAAATGGCACGACAGCCTTATCAAGAAGAAAACGTTTCAAAAAGGGGATTGGGCACTCCTGTACAGTTCTAGATTCCAGGATTTCCCGGGCAAGTTGCAAACAAGATGGCTCAGCCCTTACGAGATTCAAGAAGTGCATAATAATGGTAGTCTTACCTTGACTACCATCGATCGATCCAGCCATTCTTTTAAGGTAAACGGGCATCGAGTATGCCTCTATCATCAACCGCTTACCAAGGAGTCTTTCTGTGAGAAGGTATGCAAGGACCCCTCCATGAAAATTCTAGCTGCAGGGAATGAGGACCCAACAATTTTTCCTTCAAAAAATTGAAATTGCTTTAGAAATTGTAAAGAATGTGCACATCCTTTTCAATTGAGATTAGGCATTACCATGTAAATATGATTTTTCTTTTAGAGAAGTTTCACAAAGTTTGAAAGTTTTCTTTCCTCCTTGTTTTTCTCTATTCAAACAATTGAACGCCTATCATTCAATTGATTGAACAACACATTTTCCTCTTTTTTTTTGTTTTTCATTGTTCAAACAATTGAACGCCTGTTGTTCAATTGATTGAACAACACATTTTGTTTCTTTTTGTTTTTTTCGTTGTCCAAACAGTTGAACATCTGCCCTTCAATTGATTGAAAAACACAATTTGTTTTCATTTTGATTTCGATGTTCGAACAATTGAACGCCCACTGTTCAATTGATTGAACAACACAGTTTGTTTTTATTTGATTTCATTGTTCAAACAATTAAACATCTACCTTTCCATTGATTGAACAACACAAACATTTTTATTTGATTTCGTTGTTCTAACAATTGAACGTCTGTCGTTCAATTGATTGAACAACATAATTTGTTTTTATTTGATTTCGTTGTTCAAATAATTGAACATCTGCCATTCAATTGATTGAATAACACATTTTGTTTCTTTTTAATTTCATTGTTCAAACAATTGAACGCTTGTCATTCAATTGATTGAACAACACATTTTGTTTTTATTTGATTTCACTGTTTGAACAATTGAACGGGTGTCGTTCAATTGATTGAACAACACTTTTCATTTTTTATTTGATTTTGTTGTTTAAACGATTGAACGATTGATGTTCAATCGATTGAACAACACTTCTCATTTTTTATTTGATTTCGTTGTTCAAACAATTGAACAAATGTCGTTCAATTGATTGAACAACACATTTTTTTTCTTTTTAATTTCGTTGTTCAAACAATTGAACACCTGTTGTTCAATCGATTGAACAACACTTCTTGTTTTTGTTGATTTCTCTGTCCAAACAATTGAACGATTGTCATTCAATTGATTGAACAACACTTTTTGTTCCTCTTGATTTCGTTGTGCAAATGATTGAACGATTGTCGTTCAATCAAGTGAACAGTGCTTTTCATTTTCTATTTGATTTCGTCGCTCAAACAACTGAACGATTTTCGTTCAATTGATTGAACAACACCTTTTAATAAGATAAATTATGAATTTTCCTCAATTTTTTTTAATCATTATGCTATTTTCTCTTTTCCTTTTGTATTGCAAATAAACACCATTTGAATTGATTTGTGCCTCTTCTAAGGAAAAATGGTAATAATAATATCATTACGACTTCTAAAGCCTTTTGATGGTTATCTTTATTCATAAGCTAATATGGTGTATCTTTAGAATGACTGTCTGAACATCTTTTCTTTTGGACACATCATAAAATGATTCATTATTAATAATCCATGCTGGATTATGTTTATACTTCCAAATGGATAAAACTCATTGATATGATGATAAGGGGATAAGAGCATAGAACTTTCATTGGCATCTTTTTACTTCTTACAACATCCCTACTCTAAAGGAGCAAATGAGCCTCCCTCTTTTTACAATAAGAATTGCAAAAGAAAAATGGAAATTGTGAAATATGAAAATACTCAAAACATTGTCTTAAAGAGAATAGGGGGTCTCATTTCGAGCCAGCCTATCATGATCATAAGAATGTAATAGGTGACATTCCAAATTGGCCACCAAACCAAGGCAATGACCTTCTTGATAATTAAAACTGTCAAAAGAATAGAGTGTCCCATCACGGGCCAACCTGATCACTTTGTTACACCCTGGTGAATGGCACTATGGTTATCTGGCCACCATGCCAGCATAGTGGTCTCTTTATGACAAGAAAATAAGAGTTAACTGTAAGGAGAACTCTGGCTCATTTGGGGGGGGGGGGGGGGTGGTTAAAAAGAAACCCTGTCGAGGCTATGAACGCCTGTTGGTAGCAGTGGCTCTGCTTGTGGTATTGGAGTATCATCTAATATTTCCATATGTCCTTTAGCTCTTATCACTTCTGGATTTGTTTCTAAAGAGAATCTCCATTTGAGTAGCACTGTTACAAGTCAAATTGCATGGTGACTTATATCTATATTCATTATATTCCAATATTTCCAATCATTAAATGGCAGTCATTAAACACATACCGCCGATTATGTTGTTGTTATTAATACTGCTCACGGTGAAGATATTTGACATAATGAATTAAAATTAATGTTTTTATTTGATTCGGCCAATTCACATCCGACGACAAATGTTGCTTTAATTTCTTTACTGATTTGTGTGCTCTGTTTTTTGAGATTGGTTGTCGGAATTTAATTAGCATCAATGTATTTTCTTACTTTTCGCGTGCTGAAGGGACGTGGATGCCTTTTTTCGTCAGAAGGGGGATGGCTTGCATATCATGGCATGTGTCAAAGTTATGGATAAATATGTGACAATCATTCGGATTAACTCCGGAGTATGAACCGCATGATGAGTTTGAATGTGTAATAATTAGTAGGAATTTCTGATTGGACGAAGAACGACAACCATTATGGCAGGCGTGCGAACTTACGATCCTGCGTTAAGTATGGCTGACAAGACAAATGACTTAACTAAATATGATAATAATCTTTCAAACAACATCATTTCTCTATTAATTCTTGTAACATACTCTGTTGTTGTTATGAATTACAGAAGTAAAACACAATTGCATACAGGTGAACTAGCCATAGGTGCAACAACCATGGGTGGAAGAGCTGTTCGGAGTGAACCTCCAATGCTGATGGTATCAGAACAAGCTCGCGCAATTCTCGAACACATTGGCTAGTTGTAGTATTTAAACAGATTACAGGGATTTCATGAGGAGCTAACGCTGGAATTTTTGCAGAATCTGCAAAACGACAGCACAGTGGTAAAAGATAGAAGTATGACGGTTTCTGAAGCGGTCCTCACCAAAGTTACTGGACTTCCGGCAGAGGGGGAAAATGGATAGATAAACACGTCTTTTTATGCAGTGCAATTGAAGTATTCCAGGATCCATGTGAGCAGCTGGTACGAACAAGGAAAGGAATTCATCTTACGGCGTTACAATAGTCGTGGAAAGAATTGGCGGTCATTGTCCAAAGATACATTACTTGTGACGGTCATGATGTGGTAAAGCCCTAACAACTGAAACTTCTAACCATATTAAAACAAAGAATTTTAGTTAATTTTTTGTTTTATCTTAATTCCCTATTACATGATGTCGCCCGACGAGTTAGGACAACTAAAGACCCACAAAGTGTAGTTGGTCATCATGGGTTGATTAAATTAATTATCACAAATAGACTAGCCCAGCAACAATTAACATGGGATAGTATCATAAATCCTACTTTGGCTCCATCCCTGGAAAATGGAGTAATCGAGTAACAAGAGCCAAGAACCCCAGGCCTGATAAGAATACTAAAGAGAAATAATTCCTTTGTGCTCTTAAAACTAGCAAAGTGTAGGCGCTCTGTGCGAGTGAAAGCCCAGCGACACATCCCAATTCAAGCAGATGAGGCCGGACCATCCCGCACACCACCTCCTAGTCTGAAAAATCCCCCTTTGCAAGACTATGAGGAGGAAGTGGCCAAGGTATTGGAAAACATGGGAATGTTTCCAAAGGATATAGAATAGCCAGGAAGCATTGAAGAGTAGAATTGCACCCCCAACCGGTCTACCCCTGCTGACAGCCCTGGTTGTGAGCAAACCTCGCCATTCACTAATGCCATGGAGGAACAGAGGGAATCAATTCCTTCTATGGAAACACCACTCGAAGCTGAGGTACATGAAAGGGAAGCCACCAGAGAAGAAACTCAAATAGTAGGCACTGGTCCAATGGACCCCCCAACTGAAGGAAACCCTGAGGATGAAACCATGGGAGATGCCAATCAACCATGTAATTCTCCTTTTTCTAAGTCCCCTGAGGACGAGGCCTACCCGGAGAAGATCCGGAGAACGATAAGTGTTCAGGAGAACGATAAGTGTTCAGGAGACACCATTGCTATGGGGCCTCCTGAAAAAGAAATACATGATAACAATGAGCTAGAAGGTGAAACTCCACCAAGAGACACGGTTCCAATTGGAACCATCCCAGATGCTAACATGGTACCACCTATACAGGAACTAGAGGATAACGCAGCTAACCCACCAACATATGGAGATCCTAAAGTAAAGAATTTCTACAGAGATAAGCTTAGAAAGATGCTCAAGAAGTATAGAAGACAGAAGCAAGTAATCAGGCAGCTGAAACATTTGTTAAAAGAGGCAACCAGAACTAGGAAATTGAAAGTGGAAATGGAAACCGCAGGAACATAGATAGAACAATGTTCTGGGAAGGATGTTGAGACTCAAACAGAGTTTATTGTGGTCTACCCAAAAGAAACTCATATTGAGCCATGTCTAGTAGAAGACATTGAAATGCAAACTGAGAACCCTTGTGTCTTTTCGCAAGAGACCCAAACGGACCACCCCACTATGGATATTGTTGTTCAAACAAATGTTGAAAAAGAAGTTCGAATTGATTGCATAATTCAAGAGGCAGCTGAAGTTGTTGTGCAGACCGATCCTACAGAGACCCAGGATGGAGAAGCCTAAACAGATGAGACACCCGCTTACGCTCCCTTGGTAAGAGAGGTCGTCATCAGAAGGTTGCAGAATGAGCTACTGACTGTTCAACGGGAACTGGCTCAACACAAAGAAAAGTTCACCCCCCTGCATGAACATCAAGGGTTGAGGAAGAATTTTGAAGCACTTACCATGACTAAAGATGAGACCTTTGCTCAGTATAAGGCCGAGCAAAAGAAGGTTGAAAGATTAAAGGGTAAATTACAAAAGGATAGAGAGCAAATGGAGACTGTCTGCTCTCTTTATTCAGACACCCTACATGTCGAGCCCCTGCTACAAATTATGCCTTATTCCTCATGGAAAGATACCTCATGCTAAAAGTCAAAGCCGCTAAGGCTGTCAAACCGATAGAGATCAAAACGACCCCCTACTTTGTCAAATGCTTCAGAGAACATGATGAGAAGGTTCAACGCCTCCTCTATGAACTTTATATGCATAATTTCTTTTTAGAAGATGACAGGGACAACCACCCTAGCCCTTTTATAGGAGATATCCGATTTCAAGAATTCCTCTCATTTGCTACCAACCAACTCAAGTGGGCCAAGGCTCACAATATTTTCAGAAAACGTGAGTATGGCATTGACCTATGGGTCAAAGGAGAGCCTACACAGCCATTACTCCTATCTATCAGCCATAAATTGTTTATGAAGCGAGCCGGTGTTGTAGGCAAATTTGGGCCACTCCATACCGATATCATTCAGGTTGGAAAGGAATATTTCCAGGACATTAAGGAAGAAGCCTTCTCTGCATCAAGATATAGGTGGGAAGTCTCCAGCAACACTATGAGGAACTGAGAGCCATTTGAATATCGAAACTTCAAAGTTGCCTCCTCTCATTTCTATTAATATAGTAATATGATTTTAGCGATGGCGCCTGATTGGATAGGATGTCGTTTCATATCCCATATCATATGGTATCCTCCCAACCAATACCGCAGTGACTATAACTTGAAGGATCAAGAAGTAACCTAGGCTTTCGCTGTCCTTAAGCAGAAAAATGGTTTTAGAAATTACAATGAGGAGGTATATCCTACTTATTCCCTACCTCAGTTGCATTTAAACTACTCACTTGCATGTGGACATGCAACAAGGTCAGCTGGGGAGTATGTTGGGTTAGGAGAAATGTATGATTTCTCTTTGTAAATTCCTTTATTTAACATTCATCCTTATACGATTATCTCTATTTATAGATTAAAATAAGGAAAATATCGGCTACAAGTTGGATGAAAGAATTTGGTGATAAAATAGGCAAATCTAGCACAAGGAATTGATTTTTTGCTATCTTTGTGTGCAAAAGATGCGAACTGAGCAAAAGTCATTCAATTGACAGAGCAGCACAAGGCCATAAAAGGGAAAGTACAACGTCTTTGGAAAACAAGGCAGCGGGAGATCAGCCTGAACAATGCTATTTAATCACATGATCAGATTATATATTGCGAAATCCTCAAGATCCCCTAATCCTGAGGATCCGCTTTTATCTAGTTACTCTTTTATGTTACATATAGGGCCGAAAGGCAATTAGAGAAAGTTCAGACTTTGATAATAAGTAATCATTCTTTTTGAAAACATATAACATTGTTATCTCAGTGAGGTTGTAAGTTCTTACTTGCATTAATGAAAGAAGGTTGTGTTTGATACATATTTATATTCTAAGTTCTTATTAAGCGGAGGCTTCTGGTGACTCTGGGCCCGGTCACAAGAAGTTATACTGCTCCCTTGTTATAATTTTTCTATTTAGTCTTTGCTATTTGATTGATGTTCAGTCATTGGTTATTCCATTTATCGTAAAAACTTGTGATATTGATTCATACTGTTGTTCAATCAGATTTGGAGTGAAGTCGTATGATATAATTAAGCAATGCTTTGACTGGAACGAGTGAATTAGAGCTAATAGTAGATTGTTGTTCATTTCGAGTGATGTTATCATAGATCCTAGAGATAATTCTAAGTAATTTCCACAAGTTGCTACATAGATCATTTGATATTCAGAAATCCTTTATCGTTGTATGCGTGCTTGTTGTTCAATTACCATTTGTCGTTCAATTGTTATTTGTTGTTCAATTATCGATTGCCATTCAATTATTGTTTGTTGTTCAATTGAGATTGTTGTTTAATTTGGATTGCTATAGATTAACAATGTTGTTCAATAGTTATATTCCATTTCCTTGATTGAGTGAGTTAGCCTTAAGTCTATTTAAACATTCCCAAGTGTGATTCTTATTTGCATTCAGTTTCAATTGATTTCAGAACAAGTTGCATAGAATTGCAAAGTGTGTTAAGAGTATTTCTTCCATAGTTAGTTCTTTCTGGAATTGTGTGGAGTGAATTGAAGAATTAGTCATTAGTGATTGCAACGATTCATCCTTAGATAAACTCTAGATTCATTGCATATCTTGTGTTGACACTCTTGAGATAAAAAGATTTACCTCTGGTTGATAACTAATGTAGGGATTGAGATTGCCTGTAAAAATACATCTTAGTGAGCCAACAAGTTTACCAGCAAGAACATAGTTAGAGGCATTATCTGTGATGATTTGAACAACATTAGCCACCCCCACCTCCTCAACAACCTCATCCAACAGCTAAAACAACAATTTTCTGTCTTTTACCTTATCAAATGCATCAACTGATTTTAGAAACATGGTTCCCTGTGGGAAAAAGATAAGAAAGTTTATGATGGTATGGTTTCTTTGATTAGTCCATCCATCTGACATTATAGTACATCCTGTTCTTGCCCATGAGTTTTTGAAATCTTTCAAATACTCATTAATGGAGGAAATTTCCTTCTGCAAATGATACCCCCTTATCTCATACACAGTAGGGCCTTTGAAGCCTTTTCCAGCAACATGTATGACATCAAACATAGGCTCATAATATGGTGAATAGGAAGCATTGAAGGAGATATCAGCATCATACCACCATCTACATATGTAATCAAAAGAAGTCTCCCTCAATTCTTTCTTCCAACGGTCATCTAAAGTGGGCTACAAAGTTATACTAGCTTGAGGACCATATGCATCTGATGGAGAGGAGGGTGTGACAGTGAAATAACTTTTGATATTCATATCACTCTTCTTTTTCATTTTACCCTTACCCTTTTCCTGAATAGACTCCAAAGAGGGAGGAACATATTGGAAGGGGTTGGATGCATCAGTACAAGGGATAGAGGAAGAACCCTCAAAATCAAAATGAGGGTTGGTAGCCAACATTTTTTTGTATATTCCTCTTCCTCCCACTTTCAGCCTCTAACTGCTTTTGCCTAGTCTTTTCTTCTTCAAACTTCTCAAAGTTGGCTAATAATTCCTTCCTAATCTCCCCAATTTCATCTAATTCACATGGAGTAATTTGGCCTCTAATCCCCGCCAAGTGTTGTTTTAGCCTATTAATGCCCCCAGGACCTTCCTTAATTCTTATATGAAAAAATTTGAAATGCATTTGACTATCAACCATTTCAACATATTCCCAAGCAGCATCTCTCACTCTAGGTGTCATTTTTTGACTTGGAAATGAAAGAAAAAAATCTAAAAATGAAAACTAAAAAAATAGCATTACTTCAACGTTCATTTCTTTCACAAAAAACACTCTTTTCAATTTCCAGATTTGAACATAAAAATTAATAAGAAAAAATAGATTTTTACAAGTGAAAAAAAATACCTCCAGTCACAAACTGCCTCCTCAGAGTTGCTCCAACAAACCAACTCCTCAATGCTGCTCCAAATGGCTTCCCAAGAAGCTCTTCACTCTTGCTACAATGCTTTCCCAAGACTCCTCGCTGCTGCTCCAAAAACAAACTCCACAACTCCTCACAAACTCTCACTCAAATGTAATGAGATGGCTATGAGGAAATGAGAGGGGTTGGGTGGGTTTTATAGGGTTTAGGAGAGGGGAATGGACCCCAAATAAACTATAGGCAAATTAAAACCTTGTTTGGGGTCCCCAAAAAGCAAAAAGAAAACAAAAAATATAGTTTTTTATGAGTTTTCGGGCCATCGTCATCCAACCCGACCGGGTAGGCTTGGACTTGGCCAACTCGGAAATAACCTGGCCGGCCGAACCGGTTCATTGGCCGAGTCAACTCGGTGAGGCCTTGACTCGGAACAACTCAGTCGAGTCGGTTCCTAGCCGGCCGAATCTTAAAACAATGGTCATGAGGGAATATTTGAGAAGTCATTGGGTGTCATCAAACTCCAATATCGAGCCTATGAGAGTCATTGGGAATGTGAAGAAGAATTGAGGAAAAAGCGTCTCACAGGAAGACATAAAGCCCATGGAAACTAACTGCAACAGAGATCACACTTTCGAATTTATTGATTGTTGTGAAATTTTGACAATATGGAGTCTAGTGGCATCATGAAAACTATGTACATCTTAATATCTTAATTAAGAGAGAATTTTAAAATTTTACGTAAGTAAAACTCTTTGAGTAGATTTCTTAAATTTTTTTAATTAGTGCTCGGCTGGTTCCTTGTCAAAAGTAAATGCTATTAAGAATTAAGGGACAATTATGTTAATGTGTTATAACACACAATAAATAAATAAATAAATTATTAAAAATATTAAACAGGTAAAAAGGTTTATATGTGATTATAGGTAATTTTCAGTGTAATATTTATTTTATGAATTTTAAACTCTATTCCTATTTATATCAATTTTTAGTATTAACTTTACATTTTGTTATTCTTAAAATCAAAATTATAATTAAATACTATAAATAAATAATTTAATAAAACTAAGTTATTTATACTTAAAGTCAACCATTTAAATCTCTTGACATTTGTTTATTATTCAAGGAATACTGGATATTATGTGATATTTATTATTTTTCATATATATAATATATATATATTAATATATATAATATATAATATAAATATATATATATATAATATATATTCCTAAAAACATCAACCCACAAGATCTCTAAACATCATAAGGAGGAAGCCATGTAGGAATCATATGGATAAATTGTAATATGGCAGCATTACTAAAGATGGATTATTGAATGACACTTGTTAAATATTGAAAACATTGAGCTAAAACCATTAATAAACAACCCTTGATAACCATAAAGGCCTACGTAGTATCATAAGCATGGTTACACATATTAGAACATATTTCCTTTCAATTTACGACAAGGAGATAATGATACTACCCTCCTTGACCTCAATATCGGTAACACCTACCTGCTAGTAATAATAGCAGAAAACCTATACCCAGATGTGAGCTTGGAATTTACAAAGTTGTATTTGCTAATATAAATTGCACCTTAGATACTCATAACCATATTTTGTGACCAAGAAAATGTTGTGATCGTAAAGGTATATCAATGATGACATCGACTGGCGGCATCTCCAAACCCAGCACCGCCATCAACACCAACTGCTTCGGCGTCTGAGCTAACCATTATAATGCGCTCATTGGAATCAATCTTGGAAACACTCAAGGGTCGTCGAAGCACTGAGGGGTCCAAAGGGTTAGATTATAGACAACCTAATGAGGATATTTCTAGGGAACTACAAAAGCTTAAGCTTCCATAATTTTCAAGAGGACGAGCCAGAGAGTGTGTTGAAGCATATGGTTGGAAGGAATGACAAGGTGTTTTACACTAAAATAATATTCTTCTACCTCCAAGACAAAGATCGTTATATTTCAGCTAATAGAAAGTGTTTTGATTTGGTGGGGAAATCTAGAAAAACATATGCATCTCACATCAAACAACATTCCCTGGGAGTTGTTCGAAGAAAAAATTTGCGCAAAGTACTTGCCACCCTATTTTCAAGAGTAGCAAGTCATAGCCTTCCACACATTAATCCAAGGTAACAAAATAGTGGAAGAACATGAAATGAGGCTTATGGAACTTGTAAAATATGCTCCCTATTTAGATATTGATGAACGTCAAACTGAGCATTTCGTGTATGGATTAAACCCTTGAATCGGGGCCATGGTTAGAATGTAGAGGGCATAATTAGTAATAGAAGAAGTTGAATGTTCTTGCTATGTAGAGGAGCATCTAGGGATCAAAAGGGATATTACGCTGATAGAACCCCCACAACCAAGATTTCCAAGGAAGACTCCCCAGAACTTATTTAGGGGGAGTAGTGCGAACCACCTCCTTATGGTAATAGATTTACTCCAAGAGGAATAGGAGAAACAGATACCATGGCAGCTAATGTTGTATCTGCATTATCATCGAGATCTAACATAAGTCAGTAGAACTCTCGAGGAACTAATAATAGAGGAAAGAGCACAAGAGGAAGTAACACAAGCCTTTTACAGAAACTCACAGTATGACACAAGGGGATCATCCCAGGTTAATTGCTGGGAATGTGGAGGACCTCATTTTTAGTGTGATTGCCCAGAGGCTTCGTCAAGCGTAATTCATAGCAAAGGAAAAGAGCCATCATTAAATACCAAAGGAAATCATAGAAACCATGTAGTAGTCAACAACAACCAAGAAAAACAGCAATCCATTGTAGTGGAGTCCTCAGGAATTATTAACAACATAAAACGCAAAATATTATTTGATACTGGCATTACTGATAGTTTCATTTCTTCATATGCATTAGACAAAAGTGGGTTGGTAGAATGCAAGAAAAATGATTTTAGACAAGTAGAAATGGCTTCAGGGAAACTTCAGTCCATAGAATCAAGTGTTAAGGAATGCAAAGTTGATCTAGGGGTTTATTTGACTAAGTTAAAAGTATATGTCACAATCCTAGGAACTTAAGACCTCGTCATAGGGATGGATTAGTCAAAAGCTCATCAAGTTTGGGTGGACTGTTATGGAAAAAACTTCTCTACATAAATGATGAAGGAGAGTCGATCCAAATCTAGGTATTAACAAAAAGGTATATTTACGCTTCATCTTAGTAATCCAAATAAAGCGTTGCCTAAGAAAAGGTTGTCAGGTATATGCAGTGAAGGAAGCAAGGAGAAGGGAACATCCCCAGAGCAATATCCTGTGCTATCCAAATTTTCGGATGTGTTGTCCAATAAGGGTACAGAAGTTATCTCTACAACACCCTACAAAATGACAGTGTTGACCATTGAAGATCACTTGAAGACTCCATGCCCGAGTATATGTCAAAGGCTTCATCTACATTAGAGTTCATATATCATCAGAGTTTTTTAACTCTTATCTTCTTCTTCTCATCTTATTTTACATTGTACTCAGATTCTGCAAGCCCTACGGGGATGTTGTAAATTGATGCTAGTGTGATGAATTGAGTTATGTAACAGGCCTAGGTAACTTGGGAAATTATCATCAAGTGATTTTACTCTATGAGGTTTTTTTTGTTAATTACTAGGTACTTTCGAGCACTTAATAATTAACTGAGTTTTTTCCTCCAAGAATAACCCCAAAGCCGAAATGTGGCTTAATGGCAAGGCCTTGGGTGAGTCTTAGTGTCTAGAGTCATTGTATATTACCATACTAGAACATTCACAAAATTTCGCGGAATTTGATTGAGTTTAGGGGTCACTTTTTTAATTTTTAAAATATCTCGTTGGACGTAAATTTTAATAAATTCTGATTGTAAAATGTAATACGTGATGTCTAGAGAAGTTGTATGGGGTATGTGTGCTAAAAATTACATCTCTCACCCTCAACTTTCTACTAAGACACTTTGAGGGGTAAAATATAAGTTCTAGACCTTCAAAACTAACTTTTCCTAAGTTTAGTGGAAAATGTAGCAATAAATTCGCCCAACAATTAAATAAATGGAGAAAAATAAATATCCACACATGTCAAAATGATGTGGAAATGAAGTGGAAATTCATCTAAAGGTCAAAGTCAAGTTAGAAAGTGATGTGGACTCCACCTCAGCTACAAATCAATGAAATTGATTTCCTTGTGGAGTTGACCACAAGTTCTATAGGAAAATCGCTTTTTTGAGGAGATAGGTCGAGTTAAGGAGGATGAAGGATGATGACTCACCATTCTGGTGGGCTTTGACTCGAGTTACACTAGAGGAGTGGAGAGTGGTCTCCTACCACTCCACTCCCACATCCACTTGTCCTTCCTCTCATACTTCGAGCTCCCTCTTTTTGGAATGTGTGGAACCTTCAAGGATTGTGTGGCCCCTCTTGGGAATTCGACTTGCCATTTGTGGAATTTGATTTGCATGGTTTGGCATTGGGATTGTCACCCATTTTCCGTGAGATCATCTCATCTCCATATTTTCTATTTAAGTGATCTTTGGGCTCTGTTACCTGTTTTATCTCCCATAGACAACCTTGGATTGCTTCAAGACCAATGCATGGGCACATCTAAAATGGTGTGTCTCAAATGATTTACAGGAAACTAGAGACAACACTTATGATCTATAGATACATATGTACATAGGAAATAGGTTGGTTCATTAATCCAAAGAAATGAAACATGGATTTCTGATACTTCTTCACTAGTTCAGATCTCAGAAATAAGCGTAAAAATAGTGGAGGCCAAGAGCTTTAGGGTCTTACAGTGTAATAATCTTCTGCAGAGCGGGCGAGTGAGGATAAGAGAGAAGAGTAACCCATCACATAGAGCATAAGGCTTCAAGACTTCTATATTCAACACACAAAGCTTGGGGAAGTAAGGATTTCTATGCTTATTTTGGTTACAAACAGAAGAAATGAATGAAGGGAGAACTGAAAGCTATGATTCATGCGCTGCAGATTTAAAGATCTAATCTCAATAGTCCTCTCAAGAATATACATAAACAATGTTCAGATAAATGAATCTGTGAAACAACTACAGGCATTTGCATTAACATATAGATACTAATGAATCTGTGAGGAAACACATCTAGCAACAATAATTACATGAATTTGGGGAAGAAGCATGAAGATAAAATGTGTTAGACAAAGGGGAATACATACTGTAATCCTTTGAAGAGGGAATCACCACTGTTTTCTTGATATTCTAAAAATATATGTATTGCAAAGGAAATACAATATGAAATTATAACATGCAGTGCTTTGTCTAGAATTTTTGAACCTGAACTAAGGCATGCTTTCCCCTATTTATCTGGAGAGGGGAGAAAGAAGCTACATTACAGCAAAAATATCTATCTCTAGATCCAGTTGTTAGGTAGACTAGAAGTATTAGTCGTGAATGGCTCTGTGGCCCAAAAAGATATTACAGAAATAAATGCCCCATTTGAAGGAAGACATGTTACAAGACAAAACTAAGTAAATAATTGGACAGAATAGTTAATGAAAGTCCTTGTGCCCATCCTGTGATCGCATCAGCCTCAAATTGTAATTTATTCGCATTATGGTCCCTTGTGCTGCTTGGCCAACTTCCATCACTTCTGCTTTTACTGCGAGGGTGCCTTATTCTGTGAAATAGGAGGTTGAGTCACCTGTAATTGATTGCTATTGCAGTCCTGTGCTATGTAGAGGGATGAGGCTCCATACAGAGTCATTAACCTTCCTAAGTCACTGGTACCTCTCTATTGCTTCGTCATGCTTCATTAAAGTTCTTAGCTACCAGCTCATCTGCCCATTGAAACTCTGTACTGCGTTATCAGTGCATTGATGTGGTAGGTGAGAGGCATTCACTGGAAACAGCACAGTCACGTAGGCGCGGGCTTTTTTCATTAAAACAGGTGAAAATAAGCATTTTTTGGATTTCTCCTTCAGCCCCTCTTATCGTAGCCCTTCGTGTGCTTTTCCTCATATGACCGGGAGCTGGGACTAGGGGCTGAGCCCTTAGGCACTAAGGCCCTCAGACCCATGTCTGGAGGCTTTTTCCTTTATTATCGATTTCTCCTGCATATTAACGCTGAATGCACTTTTCATTAAACTTGCCCCTAGATAACTGTTATCACCGATACGCGGGATTGGGCCCACCAAAAGATATCGCAAACACAACCATAGAGAGGGAGGGACTCTTTGGCTTTTTCTTTGGAGCGGGCCAACAGTCCGGATGCGAGATCTTTATAGACCTTCCGTAATAATTTATCGCATCCGGGGGTTCCTGCATATCACAGTTGCTAGCTCCATCGTCTTTAGCTTTTCCCCTCAACTGTTGCGATCGCCAATCTGCTGGGTGACATCATTGTTGCCATGTGTCACCCTGTGAGTGCTGATACGTAGTACCCGGAAATAGTCCCATGTCACCCTCAAAAACACTGAAATCGGGTGACACGTGTCCTTTGCCACGTCATCAACCATACTGCCATGTGACTGCTAACGTCGGCTGCCCTATCAGCTCTGAAGATCAATTGCATGCCACCACGTGGCCCTCTAGAGGAGAGAGAAAAAGGCCTGCCCGGTCCTGTTTTTCAAGCCATTCCTTTTCTAATGAATTTTAGCCTTCCCCGATGATAAAACACTTTATCGCAAATCGCCCCCCTCACGGTCTTTGGAGTTTAGGACTCCGTTAATCCGCCAATCGCCGAACGCCGATATCGTTGTACTGTCATACTGCCACAAGAGAGAGAAGGGGGGAGATCTGCCTTGGTTTTGTAGGAATTTCCTTCATTAAAGTGTTTCAGCCCTCCCCGGACGATACACGGTTATATCGCAAATCGGCCCTTGCAAAAACTTGTGAATCACGAATAATCCTTAAGCCTGTGCCCTAGGACCCTGCCGATATCTGATCATCAATACGTTGTGCCCTGACCCGCCGACCACTGATATGCGATATCGGCGATCAGCGGATCGTTGTTTCACGTTCCGTCAGTGCTCCATACCTATCTAAACGTCGATAGGCGATATGCGATGAGCCTCTCGCGTTCCGATGGCAATTTTTCTCCATACTTAGCCATTTTCATTGTTTTCTGAGTTTTTCCAAGTAATTCTTCAATAGGGTCTAAATTTTGATCCAGGAACCCTTTTTGGACTTTTATATACAACTGGAAAGCTTATTCCGAGCACTACACAATGGAGAGGGTGTAGGAATTTACAGGGTAAGTTCCTCAGACAGAACACCAAAGGACACCGCTCACAAATATATCACAGCTCAATACACCAGTATTTTTGACGTGGTTAAAACCATCAACAAGGGAAACAGTCCACAGCCTGAGCCATCGAGGCCACTTCAGGAAATTTATTAATAAAAGAATGAAATTTTACATAAGATTCTCTCATGAATAGTTAACCTACAAATGATCCTCCATGCTCTTTAAATAGAGATCATGGACCAATCGGGTGTTAAGCTACGGATCAAGTGTCGGTAATACCGAGGAGAGAATGAACCGTCAGATCACTACATATCGTGACCGTTAGATTGTAAGTTACAAAAGTACATAGTAAAGAAACACACTTTACCTAACTCTATACTAGACCAAGTTATACTTAACTATTCCTATGTGTCGGAATATCCTAACATCCCCCCTTAAGAACAACTTGGGATAGGATTGAAGGATTAACAAATATGACACAATAGGAGAAGGAAGGAGCCACTAGAGCCTATCCCCCCTTAGTGACAACTTCCTGAACTCCAAGCATATATCGAAGTTTAGTGAACTTCGCCTCTGTGAGAGCCTTTGTGAAGATGTCTGCAACCTGATCATCTGTTGAAGAATATTGCACTTCAAGAACATGGTCATGAATGAGCTTTCTGATGAAGTGCATGTGTAGTTCAATGTGTTTGCTACGCTGATGTTGGACTGGATCTTTGCATAGTTGAATAGCACTTTGATTATCATACCAAAGTGTAGTCGGATGTTGCTGCTGAAAGCCAAACTCTGATAGGATCTGACGAAGCCACAAGGCTTCCTTACTAGCTTCTACGGCACCACGATACTCTGCTTCTGCTGAAGAAAGAGAAATGGCAACTTGTTTCTTGCAAGCCCATGTAATAGGTCCTGAACCAAGAGTAAACACATAACCGGCAATAGAATTCCGATCATCAGGGTCACCATCCCAATCAAAATTAGTGAAACCAACCAATAGAGGAGATGCTTCGGCACTGTAATGAATTCCAAACTGAACTGTAACTTGAACATAACGAAGTATTCTTTTAGCTGCTTTCCAATGACTTTCACGTGGGTTTTTCATAAACCGAGCAACAAGGCCAACAACAAAGGAAAGGTCAAGACGTGTATGGGTTAGATACAAAAGTTTTCCTACAAGTTGACGGTATAAGGTAGTATCAACTTCAGGGGAAGTACAAGTGACTGAAAGTTTGACTCCAGAATGAAAGGGAGAAGAAGCTGGCTTACAGTATTCCATGTGAAAATGGCATAGAAGATCACACGCATACTTGGATTGGGAAAGGGAAATACCTTCCTTGGATTGCAAGACTTGAAGACCGAGAAAATAATGCAAGTGTCCTAAGTCTGTCATTTCAAACTTCTTTTTAAGGCTGGACTTCACATGGTTGATAAGGTTGGGATCACTACCAGTGAGGATAAGATCATCAACATAAAGAACAAGAATGATAAGAGACTTGCCCACTTTCTTGGTGTAGACAGTATTGTCAGAATGACACCTAGAAAAGCCAGATTCTAAAAGAAATCTATCCATTTTGGCATACCAAGCCCGAGGAGCTTGCTTGAGACCATAAAGGGATTTCTTAAGCCGACATACAAGACTGGAGTCTGTTTTTATAAAGCCAATAGGTTTTTCCATATAGATTTCTTCATGCAAGTCCCCATGCAAGAAGGCGGATTTAACATCCATCTGATGGACTTCCCATTTGAAAGAGGCAGCAAGGGAAAGAACAAGGCGGACAGAGTTCATTTTGGCAACAGGGGAGAAGGTTTTAGTATAGTCAATGCCTTCAACTTGTGAAAAACCCTTAGCAACAAGACGAGCTTTATGTTTATCAACTTTCCCATCTGGTCCATACTTGGTTCTGTAAACCCATTTGCATCTAACAAGTTTTCGTCCCTTTGGTAGAGGAACAAGATCCCATGTATCGTTTGCCAATAATGAACGATATTCTTCATTCATAGCTGCGTCCCAATCTGGATGTCCTGAAGCTTCTGCAAAGGTGTCAAGATCATAATTCGCTGAGGCTTGAGCCAGTAAAGAAGAGGCTCTATCGAACTCAGAATGTGTACGTCGCTGATTTGTAGGATCATCGGCAAGATCATCTGCTGCATTCCGAGTAGCACGGACCCATTTTGGAAGTGGAGGAGTTGAAGGAGGATCTTGAGAAGGTGGGGGAGGATTGTCATCCTCGCTTTCATCATCTGAAGAAGAAATATATTCAAAAGTAGAAGAGATAGAGAGAGGTGGCATATTTTCCGAACTAGGCTCGTAGGCTGATATATTTTTAGCAAACTTTACATCTCTTCTAATGATAACATTTTTGGACTTAAGTGGAATAAGTCTATATCCTTTGACATCTTCAGAATATCCAACAAAAATACATTTTTCACTCTTAGGTTCTAAAGCTTTATGTTTCTCATCTAGAATATGGGCCCATGCTTCACTTCCAAAAACACGAAAGTGACTCACATCTGGTTTAATTGAGCTCCATGCTTCTTCTGGAGTGAAATTCTTTAAAACCTTAGTAGGAGTGCGATTTATTATGTAATTTGCACAGTTAATAGCTTCTGCCCAATAATTAAGACTAAGTCCTTAGATTGAAGCATACAATTAGCCATTTCCTTTAAGGTGTGATTCTTCCTTTCAGCTACACCATTTTTTTGTGGAGTATATGGAACAGTATGTTGCATTTGAATTCCATGCTCAGTGCAAAAGTTGATGAAGTCGTTTTAACATATTCTCCGCCATTATCAGATCTTAGCTTAAAGAATTTGATGTCTAGATTGTTTTTCAACAAAGGCCTTAAAGGCCAAGAATTTGTTAAATACTTCACTCTTGAGTTCTAAGAAGTATACCCAAGTGCGTCTGGAGAAATCATCAATGAAAGTTAAGAAATACTTGTAGCCAGAGAATGAAACAACTGAAAGTGGACCACATAAATCACTATGCATAAGTTGTAGAGGGGCTGAGGCGTGCCAAGAGGGACGTTTTTCAAAACTGTCCTGATGATGTTTTCCGAGTACACATCCGGAACAAACACCATCTCTGCAAGATACCATTGGAAGACGTGTCACCATATTTTCTTTACATAGATTCTGAAGGGAGCGATAGCTTAAGTGACCAAAACGCTCTGATTCTTCATTGTTGCTTCCAAGGCTTCCATCTTCTTAAATCATTTAGATTCTAAGTGGCCATCTCGATTACAAAATTTGCAATGTCTATCAGTCTTCTTCCCTTTGTTTTTATTTGCCTTATCATTCTGGTGAAATGATTTTTCATTTTGAGGATGAAATTGCTTAGGACCCTTGTTCGGTTTAGGACCATTCTTTTTAGGATATGACTTCTTAGGATTCTTTGAGTTTGGTTGCTGCTAGGCGGTTAATGCTTTCTTAGAAGAGTTTCCAAGATTAAGAAGGTCAAGGTGTAAGAGTTTTTCTTGTTCTCTTATTAAAGAATCACAAAAAGAGTCAAAGGAAGGGGCCTTGTAGTCTTTTCCTTGACAAATGAAAGCTTCCCTTGTAGAATGGAAGGTGGAAACAAATACAAAGTAGGCTGGTCCCAACTTTGTAAGGATGGAATAAATAAGGTTGATATCTTCTTTCTTAACCTTAACACCTTCCAAGAGAAGTCTAAGGGTCTTGAACTTGGACAAAAAATCTTCAATGCAAGAAAAATTATTGGGGTCCAATGTAAGCAACTCATTTTCAAGTTGATGGGCTCTAAGTTCATTTTTTATTCCAAAACTTTAGTAATCTGCTTCATTGCTTCATCAAGAGTATCAAGTTCTGCAATATGGAATCTAAGATCTAGAGAAATAGACATCCCTATCAACCCACGTGCTTGATCTTGCCTATTTCCCCATTTGGCTGCTTTCTGTTCATCTTTTGGCTTGGTTTCTTGGCCTGTGGCTATTCAGTAAAGACCTTTACTTCTAAGTAAATCCACAATGTAGGACCACCATTGGAAGTAGTTGGTGCTGTCAAGGATAACTTGGCATGAACTTTCCATTTTGACATAAACTGAAGCTAGATATGCTAAAACTAAGTTTTCCAATGGAAAGAGCTCGAAAAATTAGGCTGGTTAAAAAAAAACGATTCTGAAAACAGCTTCCGGATGAAGAAGTTATGACCTTTTTAAAAAACGTTGATGAAGGGCCAGCAAAGTGCGGGAATGTGCGGAAAAAAAAAACACTCCTTTTTCAACAAAAAGGAGATTTGAACCCAAGACCTCTACTCTCTTAAATTAGCTTTGAACCAAGTGAGCTATACAAAGAGAGAGAGAGAGAGACTTTGTTTTCTTTTAGTCACGGATGCTTTGGATTGCGTGCTTACTTGAGAAAGCTCTTTTTTTTTTCTCCCTACAAAACAAAAACACAAAACCCAACACAGACATGCAAAAAAAACAAGCCTTACGGCTAAAACTTAGCTTTACCCGGAAACTAAATATTTTCCTCAATGTTTCTGATTTTCCGAGATCACACTAAGGTGCAGGGAAAAGAGCATACACATGAGAAAAATTCTTCCTTTTTGTTTCTGATTTGCCCAGATTGCACAGAGTCGCAGGGAAAAGAGCATACGTAGAAATGAAAGGTATAGATCCAATAAAAAAAAATAGCTAAATAAACCGAAACCGAAATAAACAGAGAGAAAATAACAGTAAACTGCAAATAAACATTGTA